>PISX010003950.1:0-128900 GCA_004024625.1 Mellivora capensis
TGTTTTTGAAAATTGGGGGAGGAGGGTTGATTTACTTGTTCTCTCAGAATGGCTATGTTGTGTTACTTACCTGGTCTTTGATAAATATTCATTATTTGTAATAAACAGCAGCCTGGTGTTGGGAAAAGGCCTTGGGGTCAGGAGATGTCTGATCTGGCCAAGTTACTGACCAGTGCTTTCACCTTGGCTAGTAATAACATACTGTATATTTTTAGGCCACTTCATTGCTTTGAAGTCATCTCACTTGGCAGTTATCTGGCTGGATGGGATCCCCGTGGACCAGAAGGGCGACACAAGGGAGAGCAAGGTCTGGGTGGATGGTCTCTGGCTGGAGCTGGGCTAGGACCCTCTCCCCCACTTGAAGTTCAGTGGTGTCAATTAATTTTCAAAGCTCCCATTTCCTGTGCTTCCTGTCACGCCCCTACATTTGATAGCATATCTTCCTGATGTCATTCTCTGCACAGTCTCCTATGCCATAAGATTCCAACTTTTAAAAGTTACACGGTGGGCATAACTTCAAGCTGTAAGTTAAGACAATGAAGCATAAGTCACGTTGGCAGTCAGTGGCAGCCTCCCTGTACGTTGCCCTTCCTCTGATGGAGCCAGTAGTCTCTGACAAGCCCGAGGGGCCACTGTTTTGGAATTGAAAGCTTAGTTTCTGAGATGAGGCGTTGCCATAATAACAATGATGCTTATTGGGATTTTTGAAATCCCGATACTTAAAGTGTACCAGTCCCAATGGATACTTCCAATACCTATAGACCCAGATGTGGATAGTGCATATTCTATATTTCGGGGAGTTCTTCCTGTTCCTTTTGGAATATACTGTTTTATATATATGCAGCCAGTGCTAACCGCAGCTCCTGGCACACAGAAGGAACTCAACAATGTGTTGAGTGAGTGATTAAAACAGACCCTATTCCTTGAGGACAGCTGTGAAGGCCATTACTTTCACTTTTCATGCTGACTTAGAGAGCAGTAGCTGTGTTAGAATTAGTGCTTTCCCTCCAAATATTTAATATGTAGTGGGGGAATCGTACAAAAACCTATTTCAGGTACAAGGAAGTAACAGTTTTCATACAAGGTAAGAAAAAAGAAACCCGCCTTTCCGACGGCAGGTGCTCGCGGTAGGTTCTGTCTTGTTTCATCCCATATTCACTTTGATGAAGTATTTCTTTATGTTTACCCAACAAATTCCATAGAGCCTTTCAGAAGGTTTATCAAATTTTAAATGAGGCCTTTTTGTTTTAAATGGTTTTTTTTTCTGCATTTTGAGAAATTTTTAATCTATAGAAAAATAGTTCCAACATTCTCGTCACTAGAGTTTGACCAGAATTTAGAGCATCTTTAAATCAAAAGGCTCTTTTTTAAAAGTTAAAAATCAGTACAGCTGTGCAATTTGTAAGGCACGACTTCAGTTTTGAAGAGGAAGTTCCCAGCAAAGACTCTGCCGAAATAACAAAAAGAAATCTAGAGCACGTCCCACACTACCCGGCCTCCCTGTTCTGGTGGGATTTTATGCTTACTTTTTATCAGATGAACTTATATTTTATTTATAGGTTCCTTTGCACGTATCCTGAGGAAATCAGTAAGCATAATATGGCTTTGATTGTACTTGTTAGAGGACTAAGGGAGCATAAATGTTGGTGACTGTTGTAAGAACCAAGGTATATTTGATTATAAAGTAACATTTTGTTTGCTGCATTGTCTTAGGAATGGCACAGTGATTTTCAGTCTAGAGGACCCTTAGGATTTGTTAATATCACAAAGTTCATTGTCTTCAAATTTTTATATTAGCGTACTTCAAAGGGGCAGCTGGGTGGCTTAGTTGTTAATTGTCTGCCTTCCGCTCAGGTCATGATCCTGGGGTCCTGGGATCAAGCCCCACATCGGGCTCCCGGCTCGGTGGGGAGCCTGCTTCTCCCTCTGCCACTCCCCCTGCTTGTGTTCTCCCTCTTTCTCTGTCAAAAAATAAATAAAATCTTAAAAAAAAAAACCTTCAAATCTTTCAAACAATATATTTTTTAAAGACTATATTTATTTCTTTGAGAGAGAGCAAGCGGGGTGGGTGCAGGGGGCCACACAAGAGGGCTGTGCCTGGAGCATGGAGCTGGGTGCTGGGCTAGATCAGATCCGGACCCTGGGATCATGACCTGAGTTCAACCGACTGAGCCGCCCAGGCGCCCCTCAAACAATACTTTTATCCTAACATCCTGTTGGCCAGTCCTTCTATACTTTAGAATTTGTCTGATTAAGCTCTAAGTGGTTAGGAATCTTTTTTCTGTCCCAAAGGGTTCAGTCGATGTTATCTCCCAGATCTGGTTGTATTTTATTATTTTTATTTTATTTTATTTTTTTAAAAACAATAGGTATTAACTTTTTTATTTTTTTTATTTTTTTTTAATATTTTATTTATTTATTTGAGAGAGAGGCAGTGAGAGAGCATGAGCGAGGAGAAGGTCAGAGGGAGAAGCAGACTCCCCGTGGAGCTGGGAGCCTGATGCGGGACTCGATCCCAGGTCTCCGGGATCATGACCTGAGCCGAAGGCAGTCGTCCAACCAACTGAGCCACCCAGGCGTCCCTCTGGTTGTGTTTTAACCCCTTATACTAAACAAAGATAGTAGTATCCCTCCTTTGTTGATTTTTTTCTTTTTATAAAACTCCCTATAACATTTTTGGGGGTTTCTAGTTTCATGAACCTTTAGATGACCACATTTATTATTGAAATGAAGGCTCTTAGATTAGAGGCTACCTAACAAAATTCCCAGCTCTTTTTCCCTATTTATGTTAAATTTAACTGGATCCTTCCCTCCCTGACCTCTACCCACATTGGTCTCCACTTAACAGGTGACCCTGAGATTTTTATTTTATTTCTTTGCTTATTTCCTGGACTGGTGCGGGTCCCATCTTTATTTTCTTTATAAAGATTTTTATTTATTTATTTGACAGGGGGAGAGAGAGAGAGAGCACGCACAAGCAGGGGGAGTACGAGGGAGAGGGAGAAGCAGGCTCTCCATTGCACAGGGAGCCCAATACGGGGCTCAGTCCCAGGAACCTGAGATCATGACCTGATCCAAAGGCAGACACTCAACCGATTGAGCCACCCAGGTACCCCATCTTTAGACCAACTGAGCAGCCTACATTTGCCCATATCCTTAGTAGCGAAATTAAAATGGCAGAGTGATTAGTACTTGATAATCCGACATTGTGATAGACTCTTTTTAAGGTTTTTTTAAGTCATCTCTACACCCAGCGTGGGGCTCGAACTCCTAACCCTGAGATCGAAAGTCGTACCCTCTGCGGACTGAGCCAGCCAGCTGCTGCTGTGACAGACTCTTAAAAAGCCCAAGCTATTGTCTAAGGAGGAAAGCATTTAATGCAAAAAGAAAAAGGCCGACAATGATATATTTGATCATTAAAATGCTTTCAATAAGAAAGGAATGTTTTCATTCCTGAAGTTAATGGTGCAGTCGCTTCTGCTAATGTTACCTGATGAGAAATGTCATTTCCCTCTTAGCTGGAATTCTAATAGGACAGAGCACTCCTCTGTCTGAGGGTCTCTGCCTTTGCCTTGTTCTTCGTCTGTGACTCCCATACCCCCCACATACCTGCCCATCGGGATCGGGAGCTACTTCCTCCCTGAAGACTTCCTGATTCTCCAACCTCCCCGGTCGAAGTGAGGGGCCCCTCCTCTGTTCTGGTCACTGTTTGTACATTCCTGACCCAGATCTCGCCATCTCCGAGATGGTAGCTAGCTTTTATTTCCTGTGCGAACTCCACTTGAGGTAGGGGTAGCTACCTAAACTCCGCTTTTCAAAGAATGGTCCCAAAGCAGCAGCCGCAGACTTCCCGAATTAGAAGCTTGGGAAGCAGAACCCAGCCCTCTGTGTCTGAACGAAACTTTCACGTGATTCGGACACCGGCTCCAGGCTGAGGACCACCGCCCTGCAAGTTTTCGGTGAGTAGGATTCTGCAGGCACGGCTGGCTGTGGCAGGGAAGGGTGTGCTAAGATTTCTTAGTGACATCCATCACCTTGAGCAAGTGAGAAGCAGGACAGATGTGGGCTCGGGCAGGGCCATCCTGAACCGTATTGTAATCGCTATACGAGAATGCTATACTGTCTGTCTGTCTGTCTCTGCACCGGGCTGTCACCTGCCTGAGGAGAGCCTGTTTAGGGATCACTGATGTAGCCCGTCCCCCAGCATGGCGCTTACTGGAAGCAGCAGCTCTGCAAGGATAAGGACAGCAGCAGAATCAGATATATGCACTTTTCCACACTGAGAGTCACTGGAATGAGCTGCCGTAATTCGAAGATGTTCTCTGAGAGCAGGTGTTTAAGTTGGTTGTTGTGGCCCTGACCCTGGGGTCGGAAGAGCCACCTGTGGCCTGATCCAGTAAACTTTATGGCTTCATTCCTTTAGGAAGGTGCCAGAAGAGAATAACCACATTCTTGGACCTTATGACTTACTAAAAGTCACAAACAAAAATTGGTATTTTAAGATTTTTTAGCACTAACTTCTGGTGCATATGGCCATCCTTTGCAAATGCCACAAAATACTGGGGATTATTTTTAGTTCGCTCCTCCTTGGGGAAAGTGGACTCTTGTGACATCTTGGTTTGGATAGGAGATCTTTTTACCAGTGATACTTGGAAGCTTCCAGCCCATTCCATCACTCGGAGCTATAAAATACTTGCATACAAGGGAAAAACAGCTCCCACCAAGATTCACTCACTGTTTGGGGTTCTGTGTTTATTATCAAAAGACAATACAGCCAAAAGGTTTTCAAGATCTGCGGACCCTGTTGGGGTTAGCACAACTACAATAGTTTCTTTCTAGATAGAGCAAGGTCAAGCTTAGGAGTAGGTCTGTTTTTACTCAGTGAATTCTAGGTGCTTGTCTACAAAGCCAGAACATGAGAAAGGTGAAGCGATTTGTGGAACTCTTCCCCTGGGTGGGCTGTGGACTTCCAAGACCAAAGTCCGGCACCAGCTTTATTAGAGATGGCAAAAGCATCCCTAACCTAATAAACCAGGGCGATTTGGGGTCCTAGGGGATGTTTTAGGTTGTCGCGACTGAGGGGTACTGCTAACATTTACAACACCTCAGGAGGCTGCTAAACATCCCATGATGCCCAGGACCACTTCCACAACAAGACATCTCGCCCAAAATGTACAGTGCCAGGCTGGGGAAGTCTTACCCGACACCTTGGACCGGAGTCCTCTGAGAATGCCGGTTCCCGGGACTCCCTCCCCGTGTGCTTCTGCTTCCCTGAGGGAATCTGCTCCGTTTCAGTGGCTTTCAGTGCCATTAACACACCACTTCCTACAGTTTTCTCCCTGCCAACCTGTCCTCTCTGCTCTCCAGGTCTCCGGGTCTCCAGAACGGCACTGGCCCCACCCCACCCCTCCAAGCTGGTTTAGAATGACTCCTCTCCAGCTGGTGCTGAAGCCAGGCACTTGGACTTGAACCATGACCCCTTCCTCCTCCACATTGTGCCAACCCAACCTTCATTTCTTTTTTTTTTTTTTTTTAAGATTTTATTTTTATTTGAGATAGAGCGAGCATGAGGGGGGCGGGTGAGGCAGAGGGAGAGGGAGAAGCAGACTCCTCGCTGAGCAGGGAGCCTGATGAGGGACTCAATCCCAGGACCTTGGGATCATGACCCGAACCGAAGGCAGACGCTTAACGGACTGAGCCCCCCAGGCGCCCTGCAACCTCCATTTCCAATCCATCTGTTAGGTCTGCTGCTTCTACCTCCACGAGATCTTGAGTCCACCTGATTGTCTCCACTGCCTCCCCCTTGTTCAAGCCGCCACCACCCTCCTGAGCTCCCCTCCCTACCAGGAGTCCCCTAGCTGATGTCTCCATTCCCAGTCCAGAGTGCCACTCAGGTCCTGGAGCACATCTGTGCCCAGCTGTGAAATTTTTTTGTAGCTCATTATGGCACTCATAACATTTACCTCCTTCCTGTGGCTTAGCAGGTCCAGCCTGTGACCCCCCTGCCAGTTTCACTCTTGTCCTGCTTCAGCCTCTGGAGCATGATGGCCCTTTCCTGTCTCAGGACCTGCACATTTGTTGCTTTCTCTGAAAAGCTCTTTCCCACAAGGACTCCTTATCTTTTGCTTTTGGGGCTCAAGTTCATTTCCTCATAGCATTCTCTGATCACCCCTCATAAAAATAGGTCCCCCTTGCTGCTTCTCGTCCCTTCATTTGCTTGTGGGTTCTTTGGTGTGCTGCTCCCTGAGTCTGGAAGCTTCCAGAGAAGGGACCACATCTGTCCTGCTCTGTACAGCTCAGTGGCCGACGGAATGGCTGCGGCTTGGTGTTTGATCACTATCTGTGGGATGTTAGGGGGAGTGGTTGCTGCCTAGGTGGCCGGGTGAGTGAAGGGAGACCAGCCTGCAGGGGTGAGGGGGCACAGAGAAGGGAGTTATTCACTCAGGTCACGGGTGTTCAGGAAGCTTCCTAAGAGGGGGTTTAAACTGGAGGACATTCTTGAAGAATGACTGGGGGTTCCAATTGGGGTGAGGAAAGTACTTTAAATGGAACCTAAAGCAGCTCTGGCCTCTGAGAGGCCCACAGCCACCCAGAAAAGTGGCTACTTCGACAGTATAGACCACGGTCTTCTCAAACATGAATCTGTATATGATCTCTTGGGGAATCTTGTGAAAATGTAGATTCAGGGTTGGTTGGAAGGTGAAATTGTGCAACTCTCCCAAGCTCTGGATGATGCCAGGGCTGCCGGTCTGCAGGGCACAGAGGCTGGGCAGGACCAGCTTATTGTTGAAAGGACAGCGGCTCCATCCTTATGGGCCCTTTGATAAAGGGTGGAAGACATGACTTCCATATTTTCTCCGAAGATTTTCTTCTGGACTTTCCTGTGGAACAAGGAGACATCTGATGGCTTCATTTTAGGCAGCATCTTCCAGCTGTCACTTGCTAACTTTAAAGTTCTTATTACCCGGGCCTTCCAGTGTCATTAAGGAAGTAGACATATACACATAGTTGTTTCTGAGCCCTGATATTCTGTCCTGTTACCTGTTGTCAAAGGACCACAGCAAGCATGTTGGCACTTTGTTAGATACCAGACCCGTAAATATTACCCGTCTTGCACCTGGTTCCCCCAGATGCGTTCTCCTGTAATCTGCACCTTGTCTGTTTCACGGCTTCTCCACAGCACGTCCGTCTGTTGCTCCGACACTCTGTTTTCTGTTACTTCTGGGCAATCGCCCCACTTCCCTATCAGCCTTTGCATCTCTTTTTTTTTTTTTTTTTTTTTTAATAGGATGGGACTGGAGAGGGAGACAAACCATAAACTTTTTTTTTTTTTTTAAGATTTAATTTATTTACTTAACAGAGAGATCATAAGCAGGTAGAGGCAGGCAGAGAGAGAGGAAAGGAAACAGGCTCCTGACAGAACAGAGAGCCCCATGTAGGGCTCGATCCCAGGACCCTGAGATCACGACCTGAGCCGAACGCAGAGGCTTTAACCCACTGAGCCACCCAGGCGCCCCCAGCCTTTGCATCTTTAAAAAAAGACAAACTAGTATTAATCCAGGCCAGTCATCATTTGGAGGGTAAATCTGTTTTCCTGAAAGAACCCCATCACAGTCCAGACTGAAACAAAGGATTCCCTATTACCTGGAGCCTGCGTTAAGATGTGTAAACCAGCAGTGACTGGGGAGTTGTCTGTGTGGGGGTGTTCAGTCTTCTTGGGGTTGTAATAAATGAAGGTCTTCAACTCAGCTGCACATTGGAGTCACCTGGGGAGCATCAGCTGTATTGATGCCCTGAGTCCCCCACGGACGTGGAGGGGGTTGAGCGCTGGGAGTCGCCCAGGTTGGGTACATCTGGGGGTTTCCAGTGCATAGTGGAGGCAGAGAATTGCCTGGAAAGTAGACACTGGAGAAGTCTGCCCTCTGTGGGATGTCTTTTAGTGTGTCCGAAGTTCACAGGGGCTTGTGGAAATGCCGGAATATCAGCACATGGGGGAAGGGGTTGAGATAAATGAGCCGTGTCGCTCAGACGCCGGACTGGGTTCTGTGATTGCAGCAGCGGTGGGCAGCCCTGATGGAGTCCCAGCCTCCGCTCGCGTCTGTGTTGGGAT
The DNA here is from genome assembly GCA_004024625.1 of Mellivora capensis. Lineage (NCBI taxonomy): Eukaryota > Metazoa > Chordata > Mammalia > Carnivora > Mustelidae > Mellivora > Mellivora capensis. The sequence goes on from PISX010003950.1 coordinate 8,111, forward strand.
TTGCTGATGACAAAATACTTTCACCTGCAGTATCTTCGGGTCACAAGAATTCTAAAGAGAGGGCAGGCTGCCTTTGCCCCATCCTTTCCTGGAGGGACACAATTCTTTGTCATCGGAGATTCCCCTGTGGTGTTGTCCTGGCCCGGAGCCCCTCCCGGCCTGTCCCCAGGCTGCCTTAGGGACCAGGCTCCCAAGGCAGCCGGAGCATCTCCTGGCACTTCCCGTATTGAATTATAACAGTATGTGATGGTTTCTCCCCTCTCACGGGTCATGATCACGGTAGCCCCTTCACCCAAAGGGTCTGTAACCCAGTAGGCAGTCACTAACTGATGACTTCTTCCATCCATCCGTCACTGCTTTCCAGCTGGGGACACAGGGCGCGGGGAAATGAAATACAGTCCAGCGCTCACCTCCCCTAACCTTTCAGAGCCCAAGATTCCTCTTGCAAAAATGAAGAGTTTGGAAATTTTCTCTAACATCCCTTATAGCTCTGAAACAGGTGGTTCTGTTTTATCATCTTAACTCTTTGTTGCAAAAACTCAACAAAGCTCTCCGGGCAGGTGTGAAACAGTCTTAAGAAGATAGAGTACAGATATGATGGGCAGGAGCAGAAATTCCTATGTCCCTTCAGCCTGGACCAGTGACCCAGTCCTGAGTGCAGTGCGTTAGTATCCCCTGGGGAGGTTGAGAAAGTAGAAACTCCAGGATCAGACCCTTTTCTGACCTTCCCCAAGTGATTCTGATGTAAACCAACTGGTGTTCGAGGGTCTCTTCTGTTCTTCTGGAGGCTACTCCCATCTGACCAGCAGTGGTTAAGTGAATGGACTTCAAGTCCATTTTTATGAATTCTAAACAGCTGGCTGATCGCCAGCAGCCCCGTTGGGCCCCGGCCAGTGACATGCGTCGTGCACACGTTGCTGAGACCAGCAAGGGGCCTTCTGTCCAGATCATGAGGGAGTCAGGGACGTGGCTACTTACACCTGACTCTTGACCCCTTAGACATCACTTCCTAATCAGGGTGAGGAGGAGGGGTGGGTGTGGGCAAACAGAAGAGAGGAGGACATGGGAAGTAAAACTGTTCACAGAAAAAATAAGTTCACATATGGTGTACCATATTGATTGCAAGGCAGCCCCTTTGGCTAAAGCCAGTGGGAAGATTTTGAGGCTTGGGGTGCCAGGGTGGCTCAGTCTGTTGAGCGGCTCACTCTTGGTTTCCACTCAGGTCATGATCTCAGGGTTCTGGAATAGAGCCCTGCATCCGGGCTCTGCGCTCAGTGTGGAGTCTGTTAGAAATTCTCTCCCTCCCTTTCCCTCTGTCCCCCTCAACACCCGGCCCCCTGCCCCATTTTCTCAGGCATGCACTCTCTTCTCTCTTTCTACAATAAATGAATCTTAAAAGATTTTAAGGGTGGTAAAATGAGATCATTTCTCTGGACTTGTGTGTGACTGGCAAACGATTGAAAATTCACGTTGCCAATGTAATTTTGACTCTCCTCGCCCCAGCACACACCTTCCCAGAAGTCCTCTTTTTCTTGGTCTCCACACCCCCCCACCCCAACCCAGCTCGGAATGGAAGGCAGGCTACCAGCGCTCAGCAGTGTGATAAGATCTGACTCCTCATTGTTAAATTCCCAAGCTGCTAAGTATACCAACAAGCAACAGGATGTCCCTTACGCTGCACATCTCGGGTGTGGGAGCCTGGCCAAAGGCAGCCATTCACCTAGTCAATCCTGTAAAACCTTCAGGTATGTTTACAGTCATTGCGAACTCATCCGTTTTCACTGCAGAAGGACATTTTAAGGAAATTGACAAGTTAAATATTTTTTAATCCTTTCAAGGGTTTGGTTAAGTGAGTAAAAGATTAAAATGGCCTTGTTTGCTTTACCTTTTCCAACTTCAGATTTAAAAAGAAAAAATTGTCCATTTATCGGCATCTCCAAGACAGTTTTATATTTATAGACCAATTTGGGAATAGGAGATTCATAATAATCAAATAGGATCAGAAATGTGGACTTAAAGGTCAGTTGATTGAGCCGGCTTTTGAACTATGGCATTTATGTGCTGCAGTGGTTTACAGAGGGCTCAGTGAAAAGAGAATGCTTAATGTGATTGCCTGTTTCATTTCCCTTTTATTGCATAACACAGGCTAAGCATTGATAATTATCCCCCCCCCATTAAGATGTAAACACTGTATTCAGCGATGCTAAAATAAAAAAAGAGAACGTATCACACCAGGGCTGATACCCTTTTGATTTTTTAAAAGTGAATTTGGGATTTTACTTTTGCACCCCCTCCGGAACCTTCCAGTTCTGTGAATGCTTGTAATGCTTCACATCTGCTGGGTTTTTTGGTGGGAAGTCTCGGCTCCCTGTTTTGCATCGACTGCTAGACCTCTCAGGCTTGTCGCATGCGAGCTGTCTCAAGGGACTTTTTACCAAATTTGGGGCCCCGCTGAAATGTCTCTGGATTCTCATAAGTATAGTTTGTGGTTTCTGCTGTTTCTGGGCGACCTCTCTCCTTGTCAAGGAGCTGGACCTGATGATGCACTTGTCCTGAACCAAATATGGCACAAGGGATGGGAGGTCACTTCCAAGGTGAGGGTGGAAAAAAGACCCTCCTTTTGACTTGCTCTCTGAGCTGCCAGCTTCCAGCCACCAGCCCACAGGAACCAAATCCTACCAGGAGGCCTGTGAGCCAGCGGAGAAGCAGAGGCTTAGGTCAGGCCCAAGATCCTGAGGTATTGAAACTGAGATAGTACTGTGTTTTCAATGGCTAAAGTCAGGGGTCATTTGTTATGCAGCAGTCGGTAACTCATACAAGGACACAGATTCAAGGTACAATTAAAGTGTCCCCTGCTGCTGGGGTGCTCTCTATCTGTTGTGAGAACTGGAGTTGCCAAGCATCATTGGTAAGGCAACATGTGAAATCATCATGGTTACTTTCTGATGAAGGACTCCAACAAAAATAGCTTCCAAGCTTCAGTGTTCCCATGTATTTTTGTTTGTTTTTCAGTTTAATTTTTGGAATAAGTGAAACACGTGAATGCTACAGTCTTCAAAAGGTCTGAAAGGGTATAAAGTGTCAAGTCAGTCTTCCCCCTTCCGTGTCAGTGCCCACTTCCCCTCCCCAAAGTCAACAGCCCTTACCAACTTATCTGTTGCCTTTCTAGAGAGAGTCTTTGCATTTACAAATGTGTACTTGACGGATGTGTGCAGACCTGTCTCGCCCCCACACAGAAACCACATGGCAGTGAAGTTTGACTTTCAGCTTGGACTCAGAATCAGGAATGTGGTTGATACATAATCGATGGAAAACTTATGTAATTCCTGCCAATGGATTCTGCCCTGAACCTCACAGATAAGAAATTCACTTAAGGAAACAGTGGAAAAACCTTGGAGAGACATGAAGATAACAAGTCGCGGAATGACTGGGCCTCGCCAAGCTGCCTGGCGTGTCCCCTTTCCTCTTGGGCAGGATAGTATTTAAACCATCCAGAGAGACTGCCATCATGAAATAGCTTCTTGATCTTTGGGGAATCGGGGAGATGGAAATAACTTTCCTTACCAGAAAATGTCCCAAGTGGTCGTTCTAGAATTTTCTCCCTAGAAACCCTATTGTGAAAAATTATAGGGGTATGTGTGTGGTTTGCTTCTGGGAACTAAGATGGCTCCACATTAGCTGTGGAGTGAGTCCCAAGGACAGATCTGAAGAGAAGGGCTTGTTCTCGCTCCACTACTAGTCTGTGTGCCTGCCCCCGTGGTGGCTCTGGGTAACGGTTGTTAATGGCCTGGTTGGTGGCCCTGGCTGTGGAATGGGTGCTAAGTCCTTCCTTGGGTGGCTCTGCAGCCTTTCCCTCACATCTTCACCTGTTCCTGTCTCCGTTTCCTCTCTGCAAGGGGAAGGTGGTGACACCATAGCTTTCAAGGAAGGGGAGGCCCAATAAACATGGTGTTTGAAGGCCAATAAGTGCCTTAGAAGAAAGGCGCTGTATGAATTTGAGGTGGTTATTCTTGTTATGGTCATTACCTTTATGGTTACGGGCAGCATGCCAGACAGCTCGCCCCAGAGGTCGAAGAGCAGAGCCACGGGATTCAGCTGCACACAGGTGTTAGCTTGTTAGCTGTGTTTCCTTGGTGTGTAGTGTCGGCTCTGACTGGAATGGAATAAAAAAGTACGCCCACCTAGATCATTGTCAGGAGATCCGCCAGTGCCATGCGTTTCTTGTTTGGAGAGCAGTGGGAGAAAGCGCCCTACAGACAGCCATGATGGCGGTCATGGTTTGGTGACTCATGGCTCCTTGGACTGGAATCCAGTGTATTGTGTGTGTTTTGTTCTGGATTCACCAGTAGATACTTCTTTTTATTCTGACTAAGGCCACACAGGAACGGTTAGGTTTCCCATGAATGCTTCCTTATGTCACTGGTCTCTGAAGGGATCTCTTTCCATAGAGAAATCTGAGAGCCAGTTAATGTTTCTTAATTTTAGGCCACTCATCTGTGACCCTGATGGTTGGAGTGAGAATTCCTTCCTTCCCACCTTCCTCTGTCCTCTCTCCATCTCCTTCCTCCATCTCCTTCCTCCTTCCCTCCTTCCTTCCTTCCACCAAACACTGGAGTACCTTCTACGTGCGTGGCACTGTTCTAGATGTTCTGGATTCATTGAAGAGAAAAAGAGACCATATTTCTGTCCTTATTGAGCTTACGTTCCCACATGGAGAGAGGGAGAAGAAACGCACGAGCACTTGTCTGTGGCCGGTGAGAAATGCAATGGCCGGAGGGGTAAAGACAACAGTGAAGGAGATGAGGGTTTATTGTTCTGCATGGTCACAAGGAGGTCTTTCTCACAAAGTGAGCGTTGCTCCAACCCACAAATACCTGTTGCCTCCTTTGCCTTGGGCTGCCCTCTGGCTGCCCATTTACCCCGGGTGGTGGGACTGGCTTACCCCACCTGCCTGCTGCCCCTCCTGTCGCATTTTCCACCCTCCTTCCCAGCTGCAAACAGGCTCTACAGTGTCCTGCACCATCTGCCTCTCCCACCAGAGGGTATGCTCCCTGAGGGAAGGGATTTTTATTTCTTGTGTTCAGATCTGTCTGAAAGCTGTTGCTTCTCCCTGGGAAGGGCTTTCAGTGAGCCCTCTCCCTGCCCTGACTTCGCCTCTGTCTTTGTCGTCCGCAAGCCACAGGACCATAGGGACTTCCTGTCATCTTGTCTCAGCCACAGATTGGCTTCCTCTCTCCCTGGAGTCCCTGCTCAGGCTTGTCATTTCTAAACTGCCTATCTGATGAGGCCAGTTTCTGGTAAAGAGGCCCCAGGCTCTTGAAACGGATACTTCCGTGAAGAACGTTCCCCCTCCTTCCATGCTCTGCTGATGCTTCAGCCCCTGGAGCTGTCCTCACTTATTCTGGAATGTTCCTGCCCCTGCCCGCATGTCCATGTCTTCCTTGTCCCAGTGTCACTCTTTCACAGTGTAGATACTCTGTGGGCCGTATTCCTGTCTGTCTCCCTGGAGACGGAAGTATGGGAGGGACAGGAGGCCTGTCTTGCCCACCAGCCACTGGCGGATTACCTGTCTGAAGGGCTGGAGATAGTTGTCCAAAGCATGAGGAGCCTCTCATGGCCTCTGCTTTGGAACTGAGCACACAGTTCCAAATGCCTCCCACCTGCAAGGCCCCCCCAGCCTTGCTTCAGTCTACCTCTCCAGCCTCCTCTTCAAACCATCTTCTTCCTACGCCTGCCTATGCTCTCGTAGCTAATCCTGGCATCCCCTTGGTTTCCTCTCCTGACATGTCTTTCTCTTAATTCCTGTCTCCCATCCTGATCACCGCCCAACTCAAATAACTCCCATCCTCTCTCCATCCTTCCTTGAGGTCCCTGCTCTCTCCTATGGCTTCTCCTTCTAGCACCTGTCATGCTGAATTATAGTGACGTGGATATTGGTCACTGTTGCTGTTTGGACTGCAAGCGGAGGACAGGGCTCCTATTTTATATGTCACTGTATACTTTAGGTGTATATATATATATATACATATATATATGTCATATTCATGTATATTTGATCTTTATATCTGCGAATATCTTTAATATACTTCATATATATCTCTCTAATCATGTGGGGTTTTTTTTCAAAGATTTTATTTATTTATTTGACAGAGATCACAAGTAGGCAGAGAGGCAGGCAGGGAGAGAGGAGGAAGCAGGCTCCCCGCCGACCAGAGAGCCTGACGCGGGGCTCGATTCCAGGACCCTGGGATCATGACCTGAGCCGAAGGCAGAGGCTTTAACCCACTGAGCCACCCAGGCGCCCCAGGAGGCTTGTTTCTTATGACTACTCTTAACTTTTCTGTAATGCATGGATATGATAGAATTACAGTTTGACCTCAGCCCTGGAAGGTTTCCTGTGATAGGACTTCAGGGCTCTGTAGAGTGGCTTCTTTGTCTCACAGCTAAAGGTAGAGCCTGCCTTTTCTTCTCCCCGGTATTTATCAGGAGTTTCTGGGCCTCAAGCTATGTTCCCTTCTGAATGTGGTTTTCCTGGTTGTTCAAGAAAAATGCTGAGGGTAACCCGTGGCGTTACTGGAAAACTACCTCCTCTTGTCTGACACTGCTCAGATCTGGAAACTGGACGTGTTCTGATCAGATCTCTGCTCTCCGACATCGGGGGTTGTAGTAGAGCTCAGACCTGAGGCAGCGCCCCAGAGCTGGTGTGTGTGTGGCCTGCGCGACTGACTCAGAAGGCTCATCACTACCAAAAAGGAAACACCGCAATAGATGTTTATTTACTGATTGATTTTCAAGGAGGCTCCATGCCTGGGGCAGGTCTTGAACTCCCAACCCTGCTATCAAGAACTGAGATCAAGAGTGGGACACTTTACCAAGTGAGCCACCCGGGGACTCCTACAAATGGACTTTTAAAGCGCAGATCACTAAGCTTTTTAGAGGCTTCGTGAGGGAAACCGCTCACCTCAGACACTGAGGAATTACAGAGAAGGCAAGTCGAAGGGTTTGAAGTCGAGCAGAGGAGGGAATGGCCTTGAAGTAGGCGATGCACTAGGCCGGCTGCCGAGGGGTGGGCCGTAGGATGGTCGGTAAAATGCCATCTGCCTGTGCCAAGGATGACCAGCCTGTCCCCTAGCGCAGGGGGTGTGTCTCCAAGAGAAATGGCTCTATCGCGACTTTATGAAATGGCTGTGGAAAAAATTAACCCTCTTAATTTTCCTATCAGCGGTACTGGCACGAAACCCAGATTTCATGATAAAAATTAAAGTTCATGTCCCTACTAAAGAGGGGACATTAAGTAACCCGTGGCTGACTGTCCCTTGTCTGTTCTTCTAGCTCTCTTTCACAGTGGGCCTGTGGAGATGTTTTTGCATACTGACGTATTGCCGTGCCCTTGAAACCTGCCGTGGCGGGCAGGCCCACGGTACCTGTCCTTAGGTGTGCTTTGCCCCACGGAGAAGCCACCCTGCTGGCTGGAAGTTGATCTTGAGGCCCCCAGCCCCCCTCTCCTTCTCCTCTGGGCCCTTCCCACCCCTGGAAGCTCTTGCCTCCGTGGCCTGGCCGGGTTCTCAGCGCGGGGCCGGCTGGAGCTAGTGGGAGGAGCTTTGTGTCTCCTGCGGGGCCACGGGGTGAGCAAGGGGAGCAGAGGGGAGAGGGCTCCCGGCAGCCACAGAAAGAAACATTATTGCACGTGGTGACCCAGTGCCTCGGTACCGTTTTGTATAGAACGCAGGCCTCTCGAGGCAAGTGAGCGTTTTGTGGACGCGTCTGGAAAGATCCATTCTGATCTTCAGACGACCAGCTAAAATCTTTGGATTCCTATCAGCAGCTTGGGGGTGAGTGGGGCACGGGGGAGGCTGGCTGTACTGTTCCATCTGCTTCTGCCTGAGAGCAAGAGAAAGGAGTTCCGGGCATGACAGTTCATGTGGGAACCTGAGGGACTAGATTTGAATCTAGACTCTATGATATACTAGTTGTGAGGTCCTGGGAGGCTTTCTAGGCCTCAGTGTCTTCATCTGTAAAATGGGAACAACAGAACCTATGTCATTGGGCCCTTGTGAGCTCCAAATGCATTTATGTGTGTGAAGTGCTTGGAAGAGGACCTGGCACATGGTATTGGCTCAAGCAAGGCGGGCTGATGTCACCATCAATACATTGCTAAGTCAGGAAAACAAGTAAACGCTTCTTGCATATTCTGTGCCTTTTGCTGTGGATCTGGAATGTGGCCAGCGTGGTGCTCCTGTCTCTTCTCCGTACTCCCTTCTCAACTCTTCGGGGTCCTGTTCAGTGTTTCCTGCCCTTGAGGTAATCCGCAGACTAACTGCTTCTTGCTTTACCCCGGTCCCCCAAGGGACCTAACGCTGTTTCTCACGAGTCCTTGTGGATGTTCACCAAACTGGGGATTGGTGGATGAATGCCCTTTCATTCGTGGTGGTTTGGTGTGAAAAGGCCATGGGCATCCCTAGGATGGCTCTAGAGAAACCCAGGAAGGGCTCTAGAGAAACCCTAGGATGGCTCTAGAGAAACCCAGGAAGGGCTCTAATCAGGGCTCGGAGGAGGAAGCCAATTAGATCTTCATTTCCATCCCTGCAGGGCAGATCCGGGCAGAGATGAAGCCCGAGGAGCAGGCAGCTGGCCTGCAGACAGGCACAAGACCCCACGGGGCAGTGAGGATTGGGCTGTGCTGGGCTCCCGGGCTTTTGATCAGTACAGACGCTCAGCTCTCCTTCCGCGATGTCCCCTCCCCTTAACATGCCTGGGCCAGGAGAATGTTGAACAAAGATGCAATGTGTGGTTGGCCTCAGTTCGCTTCCCGAAGCCACCTGTCCCCTTGGCATGGGGACTTGGATGCTCAGACAATCTGGTTGGACCTATCTCCTCTGGAAACTTGCCCCCCCCCCGCCCCAGCCTTCAAGGGGAGGCAGCCCCGGGGGAGCCAGAGCTCTTGGGTGTTGCCTCCCTCCTCAGGCTGCGCAATTACTTTCTGAGTGACTGGGAAAAGAAAAACATCCCTGGATTTTTATTTGCATCAGTCCTCACCCACCCCTGGCTTCTCGGGCTTTTTAGCTGGCTAGAAACGATGGCCGGTACGGTCAGCCCAAGGGTTAAATCAATCTCCTGGGCGTGTGCTTCATTTTGGAGCAGAACTCATTTCCTCCCCACATCACTTTCCAGTTGTCCTCACTTGGGGTTTGTTACCAACTTGGCATGAATGTCTCTTGCCTTTTTATTTTTAGAACTTAGAGTGAGGATTAGCAATGTAATATTATGAATCCTGCGTATTGAATTAGGTAGAATGAACAATAGAGAAAAAGCCTTCAAAGCTTAGCTTTTTGGCATGTAAACAGTAAAATGGCTTTGTAGAATTTTAATCTAGGGTATATTATCCTCCCTCTGTTCCCTTGGCCAGTTATTTTAAGGATTTAGAAGTGGCTTTGGAGAGTGAGTGTGATTCTGGGATTCTTTGTAGTGGCTTGGAAAAAATATTCCTTTAATGTCTTATTATAAGGAATATGTAAGGATATTTATAGCTTGGGTATATATGATGAGGAGCTGCTAATTGTCTAGGTTTTTACTCTGTAATTTAAAAAAAAAAAAAACAATTTAGAGCTTGTATTTCTGAGTTTTCTTAAATGAAGGCCCAAACCAGTTACATGCTGGTTTAATGCAGTAAAACCAAGATGCCTGGCATGTCTTAAGTCCAGTCCTGGGTTTCATCTCCTGGACCAGCGCTGTCCGATAGAATTTGCTGTGATTATAAAATGTTGCTGTGATTATAAAATGTGGTCACTAGCCACATGAACATTTGAAATGTGGCTAAGGCCATGGAGGAACTGGCTTTCATTTTTGTTAAATAGCCTTACACGATTAGGGGTTCCTTGTATGGGACCACACCGTGGACCTGGGCTGTTTACTGAACAGCCTGTGGCTCAGGCAGCAGTTGGAGAGGCTAGAGCTAGGATCAGGTGGGGTCAACCTAGAATCAGAGGGACGTGTGTCTCTGGCCCCTCCCTAACACCCAGAGGGAATGTCTGTGCCGGACATAAGCCTTCCTAGAGGGGTCACGTTCAGGCCTTTGTTCTTAGAGGTAAAGCCATTAATGCTGAAAGCCCTTCTTGAGGCTCTGTGTTGCCTTGAGGATAAGCCCCGAGGTCTTCAGTGCCCATTAGTCTCTGCTGACCTCTCACACCCTCACGCATCACCTTCCTCATTACCCCCCAACTTCCCATCACAGGAAAAGTCTTGTGTTCCAAGAACAGGGGGTGTACCTTCTCCTCTCTCGATCTTTGCAAATCCTGTACCCTCTGCCTGAAGTGTCCTTTCCCTCCCACTCACCTGTCTCTCTCCAGCATGTCCCGTGGGTCTCAGTTGAGATGTCCAGTCTTAGAGCACCTCCTCTAGGAAAGGCTTTCTTGGTCTCTCCTAGGACTGATGGGTGTCCCTGCCGGTAGACATCCTGGGTAGATCCCTGTTATGGCCTCTTCCACACTTGATTGAAATTGCTTATTTACCTGTGCATCTCTGCCCTTATGCTAGAGCTTCTCCAAGTGGGGTCCCTGGACCAGGAGTCTTAGCATCACCTGAGAACTTGCTAGAAATGCAGACTTTCAGGCCCAAGCTAAGACCTCCCGAATCAGAAATTCTGGGCTAAACCATAAGCCTGGCGAAGATAGGGATCTGTGACTCTCTATTTGTCACTGTCTCCCTAGCACACTGCCTGGCCTGGAGTAGTTGATCCTCAAGAAATACCTCCAGAAATCATCCGTTATTCTTTGGGCAACTTGTCTATTTAAGAAATGTTTAGGTGAGGGACGCCTGGGTGGCTCAGTTGGTTAAGCAGCTGCCTTCGGCTCAGGTCATGATCCCAGCGTCCTGGGATCAAGTCCCGCATCGGGCTCCTTGCTCGGCAGGGAGCCTGCTTCTCCCTCTGCCTCTGCCTGCCACTCTGTCTGCCTGTGCTCTCTCTCTCTCTGACAAATAAATAAATGAATCTTTAAAAAAAAAAAAAGAAATGTTTAGGTGAAATCCATTTAAATCTCTTTGTTCTTCAGAGGAGAGAAAGAACAACTGAGTACTTTTTTTTTTTTTTACTTAAGGTAAAATTAAAAAAAATAACAAAATTTACCATTTGAACCGTTTTTCCCATTTTAACCATTTTTAAGTGTACATTTCAATGGCATAAGTATATTTTTATTGTTGTGCAGCCTTCACCACTGTCCCTCTCAAGAACTTCATCTTCCCAAACTGAAACTACATGCGTTAAACAGTAACTCCTCATTGCCTGCTCTGCTCTATCCCTGGTAACACTATTCCACTTTCTGCCTTTATGAATTTGATTGACTCTAGATACCTTGTAGAAGTGGAATCATAGTGTATTCGTCCCTTGGTGGCTGGCTTCTTTTCCTTGGCATAATATCCTCAGGGATCATCCATATACCCCCCTTGGTTCATCCATTCATCTGTTGATGGACATTTGCGTGGTTTCTGCCTTTTAGCTGTTATGATTAATGCTGCTGTGGACATGGTCTTCAGTTCTTTGGGGCGTATACCTGGAAATAGAGTTGCTAGAGTATATAGTAATTCTGTGTTTGATTTTTTAATTTTAAATTAAAATTAAAATAATTTAATTTTAATTTATTAATTTATTTAAAAATTAAAAAAAATTTTAAAAACATTTGAAATTATTATAACTTATTTGAAAAAAAAAACTTATTTGAGAGAGGGCAAGCGTGCAAGTAGAGAGGAGGAGCAGAGGGAGAGGGACCAGCAGACTCCACACTGAGCATAGGGCTGGACCCCACAACCCTGAGATCATGACCTGAACTGAAATCCAGAGTCCGTGGCTTAACCAACTGAGCCACCCCCAGGCGCTTCTGTGTTTGATTTTTCAAAGAAGACACCAACCGTGCTGTTCCCACAGTGGCTGCATCACCTGCTGTTCCCACCAGCAATGAACGAGGGGTCCAGCTTCTCCACCTCCTTACCTACACTTGTTAGTTTCTGTCTTTTGACAACTGAGCACTTAAAAGAGAAAAGCTAACTTGAGGGTGTCAGAGAAAGAGCTCTGAATTTTCTTAAGTGTATTTCTTTGATGAATTAAAACGTACACACTGAGGACCTATTGTACAGCAAATTTTTGTATTAAAAGAAAATCAGTAGAATTTATTTCAGATGGTCCATGAAATGGTTTGTTGGAATTTGGGGCGGGGGAAGGGGCACATGGAAATTTAAATGGTGGAATGTTACCAGTTCCTGATTCAATTTGTGGAAACAGAACCCCATCTTTAGAGAATGGCTTTTTGACAACCATTCTATCGTTGGCATTTATCCCTAAGGAAATGACTGAATGACTACAAAAGTGTATGTTCAAGGAGCTTCATTTCCCGTAAGATTCTCATTGTTTTCGCCCCCGAATTTCATAGAATTTCAGCTACCAGTTATCTTTGGATCAAGGGAAGTAATTTCTATCAATGCCCAGTTGTCATTTCTTAGAGATCTTAAGAAAAATAGTTTAAGGCTCTAAAGCGATTGTGATTGATTGTATCTGGGAAGCACGTTACATACCAGGAAATACCCATGGATTTGGTTGTTTAAGTAACACAGATACATCCTGTTGGAAAAGATATCCTAAGTGCTAAGAGGGAAGAGTGAAAAGGCAAAAAAGTAGATTTCTGTGTTTGTGTTGTCTTTATGGTCATTATACCGATGTTCCGTGTAAATATCTTTGATTTGTTCTAACCTCAGGACCAGTGCACATCAGCCAACTTCCCTCTCTCCTGCTGCCTGTTACTGTGTGCCCTGCTCTTGAGAGCAAGTCCTACTTAAGGGGGCATTTAAACTAGGAAACATACATGTCATTGTACATGTGTCAAGCCCCATAGAATGTACAACACAGGGACCGAACCCTCAAGCAAACTATGGACTTTAGTTAACAGTTAATGTATCAGTATTGGCTCATCAGCTGTAACAAATGTATCCTTCTAAAACAAGGTGTGAGTCACAGGAGCCACAAGACAAAGGGCTAAGGGAATAGATGGGAATTCTCTGTACATGGCTTTACATTTTCTGTAAAGCTCAAACTATTTTTTAACAAAGTCTCATTAGGAAATACATGTTTTAATCTGATGAAGTTAGGAAATTTAGTGCCAGAAGGGATCTCAGACATCTTCTAGAAAAGCCTTAGGACAGTCTATCTCTGTTCCCCAGTCCAGTTTTAGGTCTGGGTCAGCAATCTGTTGTTTTTAAAAGCATTCTGTGGGATTCTTATGTGTGGTCCTGTTTCAGAAGGAGCGATCTGGTCGGGGACCTTTGCTTACACATGAAAATGTGAGCTAGGTGGGGACACAGTCTGCCTAAGGCCATACAGCTAGTGTCCACTGTCCTGCACTAGAGTGTAAGTCTTTCTCCACTGCCTGTACTGCCTCAAGGACCTTCAGAAAAGGCCATTTATGGCAACGTAACAATTGCTTGAAGCATGGGTGGCACCGTTGCTCTGGTCTCTTTAAAAAAAAAAAAAAAAAAAAGGGGTGTGTGTGTGTGTGTGTGTGTGTGTGTGTGTGTGTGGAATGATTCAGCTGGCCCCTTGGCTGGACTAGTCTTCTTATTTCCTCTTGTTTTAAGAAAATCTTTTCAAGCAAGCTGCCCATCTGGAGAGGTGAAGATATTTTTTATGACTTATTCTAATTTCAGTAATAAAAATTCCCAGTGATTACTGATTCTAGAATGTGCTATTCCAGTTAGACATACTGATCCTTTTAAATGCTATCTATAGGGGCACCTGGGTGGCTCAAGTCATTAAATGTCTGCCTTGGGCTCAGGTCATGATCTCAGGGTCCTGGGATCGAGCCTCTCATCGAGCTCCCTGTTCTACGGGACGCCTGCTTCTCCCTCTCCCACTCCCCTTGCTTTTGTTCCCTCTCTTGCTGTGTCTCTGTCAAATAAATAAATAAAATCTTAAAAAAAAAATGCTTTCTCTAGGACCGAGGCAGTTTCTTAATTGTAGAGGAGCAATTAAATTAGAATCCATTACGTACAGATTTCGGGGGTATGCATATCTATTTCTGTTAGGTATATATCTCTTAAGAAACAACTTTTGGGCTTTAAAAGTTTGTTTTTACGATACAGTGGTGAACAAAGAGGAGGATGGGCATATTTTCCTGTCAGAGTTTCGTGAAAGGGAAAAGCTGTGGCAGGAGGTCCAGGAATAAACCAGGATGTGCATTACTCATGAACCGTATCTTGCGGAAGTCACTGGCTTCTCTTTACCTCCAGGGAGACCAGTTTTCGGTTTGGGGAAGGTGACAAAGAAGATAGAGAGGGGCTGGCTATGGGAGGGAGTCATCAGGCATTTCTGGACCTGGCTCTGCCCAGCACTGCTCTGTTCCCAGTTGGTGGGGTCTCAGTGACCGTTCCCTCAGCGAGACCTAGGACAGGTACCGAGGGACACGCTCCTCAGATGTTCTATCTGCCCAGGCCTTATCCCACAGCGACTGTTTTTGAACTGTCAACCCCCCGAGACTATTAATTGTATCGCTGTACTGAATTCTTCTGTGGCTTTCTGACATTTATAACTCTGGGTGCTCATTAAAATCCCTACAGACGCCTGGGTGGCTCAGCTGGTTAAGTGTTTGCCTTCAGCTCAGACCATGATCCTAGGGTCCTGGGATTGAGCCCTGAGTCGGGGCTCCCTGCTCAGCAGGGAGTCTGCTGCTCCCTCTGCCCCCACCCTCCCCATGCTCGCTCCCCCCCTCTCTCTCACTCTCCCTCATTGAGATAATAAGTAAAATCTTAAAAAATCAAATCAGATCACTATGGGAGGGGATCACTTTTAGTCATCATCTTTTCTCCTTTGTACATTGGAGAGATTGGCCAACTGGGGAAAGCCGGGTGCCATAGCATGGACCCCTTCCTGTTGGTGTGCAGAGAGCTTGGTGTGCTGGCAGCAAAGTGTGAGGAACTCCCAACAGTTCTCCTTCATGGTGGGAAGGATGGGAGGGTGGCAGCAACACCAGGGGGAGCAAAATAGCCTTGAGGGACAGTTGGCTTGCCGATGGCAGGATTGGCAGTGGGATCCCAGCAGAGGTGGTGGATTTGTTTTGAGTCATCCTAACAGCCTTTTTTATTCTTTTTTCCTGGTTCCTTTTGACATGAGTTGCCAGACACAGGACTGGGATGAAAGGTTCACAAAGGGAGCTTTCTTTTTTACCCCCTTGGAGTATAGACTTAGTTGCTACATTGGGGCTACTTCTTTAGATCGAAATGTTGTTTGGGGGAAGTCCCTGGAAGTCACAAGTATCTTTCCTGGATGTTAATAAAGTCATGTCACAATATAACAGCCCTGGCAAGGTTGAGTCCCTAGAGGCAAGCCAGACATTAGGACATGGAGGGGTGGGTGAGGACTTCTGTCTTCAAGAACAGAGAGGGAGGAAAAGGGAGCAAAGCATGGTGGGATCTATGGATTTATTAAAAAAAACATTCCCAGGAAATGACTTGTTCACACACATAAATGTTTCTCTACTTGTAAACGGTGCCTCAAAAGTGACTTCTAGTGATTTCCAGGAAATAGTAAGTAAAAGAAGCAAGTGAAAAGGGTCACGTATATTCTACTTCAGTATAAGAAAGATAAATATGAAATACATATAGCTGCTCATTTTTATGAAAAGAAACACAAAAAGAATAAACGGAAATCAGTGAAGTGAATTGCCAACAAGGAGTGGGTGGGAAAAAGAAGAGGATATGCGAGGGAGAGCCACTTGGCTAAGTATGCCTTTTTGCAGTGTTTTGACTTTGGGGAGCATGTTAATGTTCTCCATATTCAAAAAATAAATTTAAGTCAATAAAATATGAAGGAGGGAAAAAACCCAGAGATGGAAACCCAAATGAAATGAATGAATCCAGTTACTTCTCAGATGAACCGTGGTAAAGAGGGGAAAAAAGAAAAAGAATTCAAGGCACTGTGAACACGGTGTTTTCCTATAAATACTCAGTCTCAGACAGTGTATGGGAAAAAGACCAAACACATCCTCGACTATTTTAGGGGTTTTATGTAGTGATGTTGGCAAAGGAATTCTGAGACAATTTTTAGGCTCGATCTTAGCCAAAAGGCCGAGAGGCAATCTGAGACAATTTTTAGATGTTAGCATTGAACAGAGGAGTAAATGTATTGTCTGGGAAGAGAGGTTTCTCACTGAAGGAGAAGGAACATACAGGTAATAGACGGGAGAAGTTGTGGGGATCAGTTGGAATCTGAGGTTTTGGCATGTGTTTGGTTTCTTGAAGTACATGCAGAAGCGTTCTCATGTAACGTGTGTATTTGTATGTGTGAGTATATATGTATGTGTGTATGTTTCTTCTGTCCCCCAAAGGGCCAGGAAGCAGAGACACCCCAGTAGCAGTGAACCCCTCTAGTGTCCAGACTTTGGTCTCTAATGTCATTCCCCCACTGAGAGGAACAGGCTGTCCTGGGACAGGTGCAGCGATCTTGGAATGCCTTGTTACTGCTGCAAAGTATGGAAATGCTCCAAGAATGATGATGATCTCCCACAGGATATATGTGCCAGTTTGAAGGGACTCCCACTGACCACACACTGGACAATTTGAACACTGACTGTAGACAGTAAGGAGTTAGAAGCCATTAGGAAAAATAGAATTTGGGCTTCCATACTGATGACCAATGGATAAACAGACAAGTAAGTGGGAAGAAGGGATCCTCTGCTAACAGTGGAATGCTCAGGCAGGGGGATGAATGTGAAGGGCATGCTGGAATGGGGAGTCATGCTGCTGTAGCCACGAGGGCCAAGATAGGATTGGGCAAAAATCCCCAGTGGATGCCACAACTAGGAGGAAATTTTGATAAGTAGTGGGATGTTGCCATTGTCTTAAAGTGTCGCCCCACAGATTACAAATTAAAAAAAAAAAAAATACAGTGGCGAAATCAGACAACACCTTGACCAAGTGATGGAAGTTAAACTCCCAGTGAGAAGTGGAGGACATCAGGTGCCTCCATTTGCCAGGTCCTGAGAAGGACATAGCATCAGATATGCTGGGTTCCGGCTAGGGTCCGTAACTGGGTTCAGTGGTGGGGAAACCTCAAAGACCAAATGAGGAGCTCTCTGGTTAAGAAAAAAAATAAAAGGGATGGGATGGGGACTGTATTCTTTTTTTTTTTTTTTTAAGACTTCGGTGTCAACAAATGACATCAGGGACAAAAAATAGAACATTCCAGATTAAAGGACTTGGCCATTTAAGGTAATAACTGATTCTGGGTTGGATTTCATCCTGGAGGAAAAATAATACTCTAAAGGCCAGTATTGAGTCAGTAATAAAAGAAGAATACTAGGTAGCATGTTAATACTGACTTTTGTGAAGTTGGTTGCTTGATTATGATTATGTAGGGAATGGAAGAGTTTCCCCCTGAGGTGTTTAGCGGTACAGGGAAATGGTGAAGCTGATCCCCAGATGGTTCAGAGGGACACACACACACACACACACACACACACACACACACACACAAGAGAGGGAGCTAAGAGTAAAGCGAATGGTGTAAAATGTCAACAGTTGAATGTAGGTCAGCAACAGCACATATTGCTAATGTGGAACCACCCTGTAGTTGGGCAGATGATTTTTCTTTTCTTTTACTTTTCTAAGAAGTTTATGGCAAATCTGTTGCTCTCTTTATATTTTGGAATTCAGCGCAGCCTCTATGGATTACCTTTAGCGGGTGCTTTCTCTTTTGCAGATACAGAATTTGAAAATTACCCAGGTGTGTCTGTCTCGCCTTTACACAGGCTAATTCCCTCGCTGAAAGGGGACAGGTGAGCCACCGAGTTTGGTCCTAACAAACGCCGCCAGTTCTGGAGTGAAGCCGACCTTGACTGCAACTCCAGCTTCCCACTTGCTAGTTGTAGGACATTGAGGAAATCACTAACCTCTCAGCCTCAGTTTCCTTATCTGTAAAATGGGTATAATTGTGGTATTTGACTCTCCCAAATTCAATTCCTGCAAGGGCCGGGGAGGGTCGGGCTGGCTGCGGGGTGGTAATGGGGTTGGGACTGGAGCAAGTGGGGCATAGCACACATCACTCAAAAGAAGAGCTGCTACCCCCCACCCCCACTGATGGTTGTTTTGCCTAAGTGTTAGATTTTATGCAAAATCAACAGATTTTTCAATGCAACTAATTAAAATTTCAACAAACAAGAAACCTTCAGTGAGTGAGCCGAACAGCTCATGGCTGTGGGTTGTATTCAACCCGCTGTGCGGTATGGTTTCTGCTCTAACTCCAGCCAGGTCGGGTGGGGAGCTGGTCTGGGTATTTGGAAATCCGATGCCAATCCCAGAAAGGCTGCCCCCATGTTCTGGACTGAGCACCACTATGACTGTGTAGAGTACATAACAGAATAAGAAGGATTCCTGTATTTAAGGCCTGGGAAAGGTTAGGGTATTGACCTCTTCTGCCTATTCTTTAAACAGTTAAAAGTTAAAAACTCCCTCTGGGAGCTTGCCTATGTAAACAGGTGAGACCGAGCAGCTGACCAGGAGGGAGCCAAGCCTGGGATCCACAGAGAGTGAAGGAATCAATCATTAAACACGTAAATAATCAAGGATTAACTTGATTAAACAGTCGACGTGAAATTTCCAAAACCATTGGAAATTTTATCAAGGATTTTTATCTTGGTAGGAAACAAAGGAGAGGATTCAGTGTCTTTTAACCTTTCCCTTCCCAAATGTTGACATGGTTATATAATTACTTGAGTTCTACTTAAATAGAAGGCTTTCAGAGGAAGCGTTTAATAAAGCAGTTCTGACGGGCGTGTAATATCTGGGTAGAAGAACACGTTCAGCTCAAGGCTCTCCGATGTACAATTACACATTGTTGATAAACAACCCAGACTATTTCTGGCGGGCAGGTATTGTGTGTCTCTTATTGGCAAGACAGATACCGTATATCTTGGCGTCAGATGTAAAAGGTGTCAGATGTAAAAACGGTTTCTGTTTCTGGAAATAACACTTTCTCTTGGTGAAAAAAACCCCAAAACCACTTTTATCCATTATGCAAAAATAGGGACTGTGAGATGTTCCATTTATATGCTACTTTAAATTCCAGACTCTGAGTTTTATGACTGCTTTCCTCTTTACCCAGGAGAGCTGGAGAAGGAGGTAATGGGATACACCGCAGGCTGCTTTGTTGTGAGCAGCTGGGAGAGTAAAATATTTAATGTCTCTCTCACTCCTAGGGTGACACAGCAGGTTACGAGCTGGGTATTCCCCTCGCTATCAATGATTCAGAGGAAGGTACATTGGAGCCCAGGCGTGCGCCGTAGTAGTTTCTCGGCTGTTCCCGAAGGATCCAGTTTGGTCACACAGTTTGGTCTCTTAGTGTTTAATTTTCCCACATAGGATTAGCAATGGCTAATATTTATTGTGCCTTTCCTTGGGGCCTGGCTCTGTCCCAGGAGTTTTGTCTGTATCAGCTCATTTCATCCTCATGGCAACCCCCAGAGGCAGGCACTGCTATTTTACCCATTTTGCAGATGAGCAGGCTGAAGAACAGCAGTGTTATTTAACAAGCTTTCTGGAGGCCTCCCAGCAGGGAGGGTGACTCCGAGCCCAGACTCATCCCAGTTGCGCCAGAATGGACCGTGGGCATGCTGTGGGGGATGCCATGACCTGGCACTGTGGACTGACCTTGGCAACTGGAGTCTTTGGACATGGCTCCTGTTGCAGCGCTCATGGTAACCAGCTGCGTGACCTTGCGCCCACCACGGAAGCTCTCTGGGCCTCAATTTACTCATCCTCGAAATGGGGATAATAGCACTGTTTTATTCACGCACTGGAGGAGAAAATGATGTAATAAAGGATGGGAACAGTTTTTGAGCTAACAGTGGTTCTTAAAAGAAAGGTGGCGATAATGCACAAAAACAAGGTTCAGTGCTGAATGTTCTCCGCGATCTGAAGAGTCCATACGCCGCCCCTGGTACCGTAGAGACTGGGCAGCCCTAACTTAACAAAATGTTTCAGTTTCCCGTTCCGTTTTCACTCTAGGAACTCTTTGGTGAAATTCGCTGTTTATTTTGTGAAACAGGAAATATTCCATGTCATTTAAAAATACCCTTTTTAACTATGAAAAGACTTATTATTTAATATTTGAGTTATTTGATACCTGGGTTCTCAAGATGGGTGAGTGGCTGCTCAAAGCATGGGGTGCCACAGAGCCTGTGTTAGGAATGAGGACATAACATGCCACATACGACGGTGACCTAATGTCTGTATGTTAGTTTATTCTAACGCTAGTTCGTTGTTTCATTTTTCAATCGAGGTAGGTTTGAAACATACAGAATAGAAACAGTCATATAATGAACCCCTCACTTTGTTCATGGCCATGGCCAATGAAGGGTCTTGAATCTGCTCCTCTGTCTACTTTCTTCCCTGTATTATCTCAAAGCAAACTCAACCAGTGCATCTTTTTATTAACCTTGCTTTTGAAATTTAACTGTTTCACTTGTTCATACCATGAAAAAGATTGTCTGAAATTGTTGACTCTGGAGCTGCCCGGGTCCCAGGTCCCATACATCCTGCCAAGGGTTTTACGGGAGATTGAAGTTTGAGGACCCTGTAACATAGGCATTATCTTCATGTTGTGAATGAGGAGGCTTATTGAGGATACTTTCCCCAAGGTCCCCAAGGTCCCCCAGGTTGTAAGTGATAAGTGATTGGGAAACAAGAGTCCCGAACCTTTGAAATTTACTCTTAGAAACAAAACCAAGCACAGTGCGAGTTGGAATACAAAGAATGGGTTGGGCAGACAGTAAGTTCCAGTACAAATGAAAAAAAAAATTGCATCAGGGTGTGAAGATGTGGGAAAGGAACAAAGTGCCTTGTTGCCTTGGCGACTGTGTCAGTATGTCCTTGGGAGTGGACAGGAGGCAGAGCTGGGAGGAACCTGCCATGAGGGGTAGGCAACAGGTAGATCAGGCTAATCTCTAATGCCATGTGAAACTAATAATTTCCAGAGTAGCCCACGAAACACTCCATCTGTCATAGCTTCTGATGACATCCTGAATAATCTCACAGGTTTCTCATCAGACCTAGCCCAGCCATTCCTTGAGAGCTGTTAATTCAGATTGCAGGATGCACTGGGCATTAATTGTCTTCTGTATTTGCTCTAGGTAGCAAAATGTAAATGTCATTCAAAGGAGTCCTCTTTTCGTGACAACCTAACAGTTGAAACAGGGACCAGCATCCATAATGTGTAAGTCTCTTTTGATACATGCACAGAATTAGCTGCAACACCGTTTTCTGTGCCTGGGGTTTGGACTTTGGAAAGCCAAGATAACAAATTCGCCATAGCCAGAGCTCTAAGGTGAAGGAGGAAAAGGGAGGGTGTAGCCTCTGTGTTCGGGTTGGGGTGTTAACCAAGCCCAGGGACAGAGCTGCTAGGCCGGTCTGGCTGAGGAGTGCTCATAGGTGGCCTCTTTTGTGGCCAAAAAAACCAGCCTGGGGTCTTGAGTGTGGTTTGGCTTTTCACTGATTGTACAGTGATAGAGCCTGTATCACAACTATGAAATATGGAGGGATGTGGCCTTAGGTCAGTCCAGAGCACAATTTTTTCAGAGTGCTTTTAAAACATGCTTTAAAAAGATTTTAATTAGTTCCAGATATTTGCAGTTCAAATCTATGTGGTATTTTAAGGTTTGTAAGTAGTTTTTTCTTGGGCTGTGCACTGTACATATATATTTATTCCCAACTTGGTTATGATGCTTTATGGATTACTTAAACCCCTCATTCTATTCCCAGTGATGTTTTCTTTATTCTTCTATTAATTTGTTTTCTTTCTTAAAGAGCTCTGGGAAGTCAGGAGGACTGTTGTGCTGAAATATCAAAGTTTAGGACAGTCAGATTTGCTCCATTTGGGGCTGTATCCCTAACATTGGTTTATAATGGGTAGCTGAGGGAATAGAGAATTCTTGGGAATAGAGGTGGAGTGGGAGGTAGACTGTTTGAGGACTAAGGGAGAGTCCTCTGAACACAGCCAGAGCCTGCTTCCTCCCCAGACCTACAAGGAACAATTACAGTGCGCTCTGTTTCCTAAATAAAGAAATGATCTTCCTGATTCAACTCAAGAGTTCTACAGCAATGCCTTCACCTAAATCACATGTTAAATATTACAAAAGTATATAAACATTAGTAATAGTATGATAAAAGTTATAAATAGTATGGTGATAACAGTAGGGTTGAAGAAGTAAATTTTCTGTGTCATGAGTCCAGTTGCATTCAAGAAAGTCCTTGCAAGGGGCACCTGGGTGGCTCAGTGGGTTAAAGCCTCTGCTTTCGGCTCAGGTCATGATCCCAGGGTCCTGGGATCGAGCCCCACATCGGGCTCTCTGCTCGGCAGGGAGCCTGCTTCCTCCTCTCTCGCTCTGCCTGCCTCTCTTGCCTACTTGTAATCTCTGTCTGTCAAATAAATAAATAAAATCTTAAAAAAAAAAAAAAAAGAAAGTCCTTGCAAGAGATGCAGGTTGAAGTCTGGGTCTCTAGAGAAAGGGGGGAGGGGATATAGAAGAGCAAAAATATTCAAATGTATTTGGGCTGGTTGTTTTTTCATTTTATTTCACTTCAGTGTTTAAACAAAAGTTCTCCCTTTATCACATGGCTTTGGGAGTAGGGGTTGGGAATGGGGTAAGTGTCACTAACTCAAACCCAAGCCCACACCACTGGACTAAAGCTCCCAAAAGGTGCCGAGTTTTTATTTTTATTTTTTAAAGTTTATTTATTTATTTATTTGACAGACAGAGATCACAAGTAGGCAGAGAGGCAGGCAGAGAGAGGAGGAAACAGGCTCCCTGCCGAGCAGAGAGCCCGATGTGGGGCTCGATCCCAGGACCCTGAGATCATGACCCGAGCCGAAGGTAGAGGCTTTAACCCACTGAGCCACCCAGGCGCCCTGGTACCGAGTTTTTAAAGGGAAGCAAACGTTGATGAAGAAGGGAAAATATCAGTGGAAGAAAAAAGTTCTGGAATGAATTGGCATTTTTTCCTAGGGTCATGTTTTTTAGGAGATGGAGTAGAAAGCCTATTTCATTGGTACTTTAAAACCTCAAAAGCTTTCGATGTTTTAATCAATGTTAGAAACTTCTTTGGGCTTGTGTTTTTTCTCTCTCCCTCTCTCTCTCTCTCTCTCTTTTTTTTTTAACCTGTTTTCTCTTAAAATGCAAATCAGAATATGTGTTTGTACAGGGCCTGCATTACTCATCCCTATCTGAGCAAGCTGTCCTTATTTGCATTAAATACCTGTTTCTTCTGGGTATTTCCTGCAAATAATTTTTATAATCTAGTTAAGTAGCAAAAAAATACCATGTTTTACCTTTGGGTAATTAGAAGAGAGAAAAGAAAATATGGTCATCTGTGTCTTAATTGTGTAATGTGTTAACAGAAACTAGCCATAACTTTCCCTTTCGGGTACACAGTCATGGTCGGGGGGTGAGTTCTGAATTTGTAGACACAGTGAGCAGTATTTGACTTAAACATTCTTTGCAAGGGGGTGGGGGGTACTGTGTAACCAGCAGTACTCAGAATTAGCTTCTGTAGAATCCAGTGTTTATCATAGGATAAGTCATTTTCTAAAGTGCTTTTTTTTTTTTTTAAATGCTTGTATGTTATCAAAACAGAGCAGTAAAACAAAACTGAGTGGTTACTACAGCAAAAAGATTTTTGAGAGAAGGCGTATTTTATCATGGACATTACCCATTCAGGGTAATAACAGAGTAATAACAATTACGACTTTTTGGTTGGTTTTGCTACCGTTTTTGAACCTTCTGCAGGGACAGTGTACTTTCTTATTACCTGTAAGGTGAGTCAGGGAACACCTCCTCCCCTCCTGGTGGGTTCCTGCAGTGACAGCCTGGCCCCCACTGGCTGTGGGAATTTGGATGACTTGCATTAAGGATTCTGCACCCAATCCCTATTGTGTGTGGTTTTTCCACACCACCAAGCAAGCATCTGACATCAGCTGGGTGTCCTACACCTCACACCGAGCTGACACCAGCTCCCAGAGATACCATCAGATCCCACAGGCTCAGGGCTCTGTCCCACAGGACTGCCCTACCCCAAGACTTCACATGCCAACTGCCACTCTTGCTTATCACCTGGTGCTTACTACAGGCAGGCTGGAAATTGGAGGTTCCGACGACCCCCTTTTGCGGTTTAATTCATTTGCTAGAGCAGGTCACAGAACTCAAACAGTTTCCCTACGAGATCACTGGCTTATTACAGAAGGATCCGACTCAAATAGCCAGATGGAAGAGAGGCACATGTGGGCACAGAGGCACAGAGGGCAACATATGCCTCCTTCTCCAGGCAAATCACTTGTCAGAATCTTCATGTGTTCCCCAACCCCGAAACTCCAAACCTTCTCCTTTTGGGTTTTTATGGAGACTTCATTCCATTGGCATGACTGATGAAATCACTGGCCATTGGTGACTGAACTCAATCTCCAGTCCCTTTCCCTTTCCTCTCATCTTTCGCTTATCTAGGTGCTTTCCAGAAGTCACCTTGCTAACATAACAAAAGAACTTCATCACTCTCACCACTTGGGAAATTCCAGGGGCTTGGGGAGCTCTGTGCCAAGAACAGGAAGAAGATCAAATACATATTTTTTGTTATAGATCACAATATCCCACACATGGACTCATTCTTAGCTCCTTGGGAGAATGGGCTAAGCACCAGTCATCATATGTTTCTTTTTCTTTTTTTTTTTAAAACCATAGTTCTTTAAATAAAAATTCTGCCATAATCCATAGTCAGTTTTTTTTTTTAAAGATTTTATTTATTTATTTGACAGAGAGTACAAGTAAGCAGAGCAGTAGGCAGAGGGAGAAGCAGACTCCCCGCTGAGCAGGGAGTCCCATGTGGGGCTCGATCCCAGGACACTGGGATCATGACCCAAGCCGAAGGCAGTCGCTTAACAGACTGAGCCACCCAGGCGCCCATAGTCAGATTTAAAAGAGATGGCAGCTGAACTGCTGGGTCCGTCCTGCTGCCCTAGGAGCTGTGCTAAGGGGCAGAGCCACGGGGCATCTGTGGAAAACCACCTGACCCGTGCATGTGGGGAAAGAGCAGGAGATGGGCCAGGAGGACGCCAGGTAGCCCTAAAGACTGCTTCTCTTCATGTGAACAGAGGGCAAAAGGTATTCCCTACAAAGTCAGAGACCTGGATTCTAGATAGTAGTGGAGAAATTCTCCTGCACAGGTGAACACACCCTTGCTGGGGGGGCCTCCATTTTATGCCCCTCCCCCTTCTCAGTTTCCACCCTGAGTGTCGCAATCAGAGGTACCCGCCCATTCCAGCTCCAACAGAGATTTAACTGTATCTCTTGGTTGTTTCTGCAGATCAGAGGAACTGTCTCTTCTCCAGTTTGTGCCACGGAGGTAATAGGTACAATTAAGGCACTGAGTGTTGTGACTGAGCCCAGACTATTGACAAAATAATTTTATCCCAGTTACCACCTACATGTGCTTGGGCAAAGAATTTGATCTCTCAATGTCCGTTTCCTCACGTGTAAAATGGGGATGATCATTTGACCCTCAGCAAATGATGTTAGAACGTATATCAAGCCCTTAGCTCTGGACCTCATCCATAGGATGTGTGGTCGGTTCTCTTGTAAATGCTCACCAACAGCATCCCATGAAAACCCTGCGAGCTTCGGAAGCTCACTTCTAGAAGCGTCGCCTTAAGTTCTTAGAACAGTCTGATATGGAGAAACATAGATGGCCCTGTTGACTGACCAGTCCAAAATCTGAAAGCCAGAACTGGCCATTAGGATTGTCCCCTGCCTGTAGGAAACTCTGGAGGTGGTATACGCCCAAACGTGTTCCCAAAGGACATATGAAATATTAAACACGTGTTTGCAGGATGGTCTTGGTCCTGAGCTTCAGGCATGAATTCAGCTGTCTGGGAAGAGTTTGTAATCTCAGTGGGGTCCTCTAAGCTGACTTTAAATACAGCAGAGGAGACGGTGATTTAATAGAAGATGTGGCCCTCGCCCCTTAGACTTCCGGGACCCGGAATTTGTGAAGGTGGTAACTTTCTTTTTTTTTTTTTTTTTTTAAAGATTTTATTTATTTATTTGTCAGAGAGAGCGAGCGAGTGAGCACAGGCAGACGCAGAGGCAGAGGGAGAAGCAGGCTCCCTGCCCAACGAGGAGCCCGATGTGGGACTCCATCCCAGGACGCTGGGGTCATGACCTGAGTTGAAGGCAGCCGCTTAACCAACTGAGCCACCCAGGCGTCCCAAGGTGGTAACTTTTAGATGGAGTGAGAAGTAAGGTTCTGTTGGCCAGTCGCAGATACTCATGAAACCATGCCAGTGTCTAGGAAAATAATCCGGTAGGTGCCTCCATCATACTTGATGCGTCAGTCATACATTGTGTCCATTTAAGCCTTGGCACATATTTCTATATGAACACTGGGAAAATTTAAAACATATTTACAT
This sequence comes from Mellivora capensis, assembly GCA_004024625.1. Lineage (NCBI taxonomy): Eukaryota > Metazoa > Chordata > Mammalia > Carnivora > Mustelidae > Mellivora > Mellivora capensis. Next base: position 34,593 of record PISX010003950.1, read on the forward strand.
ATGAAAACGGTGTCTTCAGAGGGTTTGGGTTTTCAGTGGAAAACATGAAAAGGTTCACAGACCTTTAGGATGCAGATTACAAGGGGTGAGGAACGAACTTTGTAAATCATTCTGTCACTGGGCCTGTGCCCAGGGCTCTTGAGATCTGTTGACCTTAGTGCATGAAGGTCACTGGTTTGGGGTCTCCATGTACACATAGTGTAAGTCAGTGAAAGGCTCTTAGAGGAAGAGAACAGACACAGACTAGATTTCATGGCATCTCATGATCGTTAGGAGACTCTTAGATCTTGTGTTTATGAATGCGCTGGGAAGGTACAATGACAGGAAGGAGTCCATGTGGCAGGTTTCATCTGCCCTGCCCTGACTCGTAAGCCATCCCTTCTCTGAGCCCAGCCGCCACCTGTGGACGACACGAGCCGGCTTTCAGGCTGCTGTCTTTGGTTTTGTAGTCATCTGCAAAGACAGAGATTGATTGAAAGTGTGAGTTGGTAGAGTCCACCCCGGTGCAATTTTTCTCCCCCTGTGACAAATCCGAAGAAATCTGGGAGCAGACAGATCTGGTTGAAACCTCACTGTATGACCTTAGAGGGGTCCCCTAACCTTCAAAATGAGGGTGATACTTTGTTTTGGGGCATATTGTGAGGATTTCATGAAATGAGCCCAGCACATAACTGCCAGCTTGGTAGTCTTTGGCTGCCAGGGGTAGGTAGGTGTTACCAATCACTGATCCTTTTGGAAAGAGAAACACACAGTAAGTCTCTTGTTTAAGAGCAAATATTCTTTTCTAAAACACGTGTATTACTTACAAAACTGCAGTAACAGGACCCAGTTCTGATTTCTGACCCTCCCCCTTTTAAAGTTGTGTGGAAAACATCTCCTGTGTTTCTGTGGCTGTCATTTCTAACGGCCACCCTAAAATCATGATTTATAAAACCATTATCCTGTTGGACTTCCAGGTGGTTTCTGTTCCTGCAGTTTTTATAGCTAATCATGACCACCAAAATTTTTGTGTGAATCGTTATTTTACTTGTTGGTTTATATTGGAAGAGTTTCTAGAAATGAGATCATTGGGTCAAATGTTAAAAATACCTTTAGTGTTCTTGGTGCTTAAAGTGTTGCTATATTGTTTTTATACATAAGGAATGGAGCAGTTTCAATGGTGGCAGCAGGGCTGCGTGTGTGCCTGTGTGTGTGTGTGTGTGTGTGTGTGTATGTGTGTGTGAGAGAGAGAGAGAGAGAGAGAGAGCATTCATTCATTCAGCTATATCCCAGCCAGCACGAGATGCAGTAATTGAATATTGTTAACCTAATAAGGCATGAAATGGTGTCTTGATTTTCCTCTTTGTGCCTTTCTTTGATTATTCATATCAAAGTAAAAACATACAGTATTTTCCCTGTATGTTTATTATTCCAGTTACTTACACATCTTACACATCTCACCCTTCTACTTCCCTTTCCATTCAGACAAGCAGTCCTCTTGACTCTGGGGGAATGTAAGCTGTCTTTCTGCGTATTTAAGGTTCATGTTTAGTTCTGGAAAATTATCCCAATTCTTACATCTTTCTGTAGCGTAGTCTTTTAACTTTCTTTTTCTTTTATTTTTAGATTTTATTTATTTATTTGACACAGAGAGAGAGAGAGATCACAAGTAGGCAGAGAGGCAGGCAGAGCAGATGGTCGGGGGGAACAGGCTCCCTGCTGAGCAGAGAGCCCGATGTGGGGCTTGATCCCAAGACCCTGAGATCATGAACTGAGCTGAAGGTAGAGGCTTAACCCACTGAGCCACCCAGGCGCCCCAACTTTCCGTTTTAAGTAGGCTCCATGCCCAGCATGGGGCCCAATGCGGGGCTTGAACTCAGGACCCTGACATTGAGACCTGAACTGAGATCAAGAGTTGGATGCTCAACCGGCTGAGCCACCCAGACGGTGTCGTCTTTACATTAAATGCGGCCACGTACCCATAGGTTGATGACTCTTCAGGCATTCAGATTAATTTAACTTGACAGATTTATTTCTTATTTCACCTTGGAGGTTTTGTTTTTTTTTTTTTTAAGATTTTATTTATTTATTTGAGAGAGAGAGAGAGAGAGAGAGAGAGCATGAGAGGAGAGAGGTCAGCAGGAGAAGCAGACTCCCTGCCGAGCAGGGAGCCTGATGCGGGGCTCAATCCCGGGACTCCAGGATCATGACCTGAGCCGAAGGCAGTCGCCCAACCAACTGAGCCACCCAGGCGCCCCTCACCTTGGAGGTTTTGCCTTCAGGCAGCTATCAATTGTACAGTCCCCATGGTTTTATATTATTTAAGCATGAATATAATTTAAAAACCTAATCATAGAGGCAATAGTAATGAAGTAAAAATAAGGCCATTGTCCTTACAAGTGAGAATGAAGCGTGACTGTACAAACTGCTTTTTTCCCTAACTTTCAGTATTTGTTATAAAAATACATTGTGGGTTGAGGCTGAGGCTCTGAAGTAAACATTTGGGGAATTCCGGCATTATTATCCTATGGGAACCAGTGCTAGTCTTTTGTTTACTTTTTCCCTTAGTTTTCCAGACAAAAGAACGACAGCCCCACCCATTCTTAATTTTGAACACATTTTTCTGGTTGCCCCCACCCTGGTTCAGGCCCGTACTCCTCCTTGCTTCAGCTGCGTTCACACCAGAGTGTTGTTTCTGAATGTGACTGTGGAGGTAATAGGACCCAAACTGCCTGGTTTTACAGATGACAAAGCAGGAACAGCCGATGGCTCGGTGGCCAGCGTGACCTCTGGGCGGTCTCCGTGTCTGGCTCTCACCTTCCGGGCCACCCACACTCCCTCCTCTATCAGATTAATCTTGCTGGAGCGCCATGCGGATCGTGTTCCTCTCCTTGCAGACACCTTCAGGGGTTCCTTCCACTCCCTGGAAGAGAGCCTGGCCAAGCCCTCGTGGGTCGGGGCAGAGGACTCCAGGCAGCCCTTCCCCAGCTCCTCTCCTGCACCCTGAATCTTTCAGGTGGGTGGGTGCCTCATGTTTGCCTGCTGCCCAGTCTCCACCCCAGCGGTTCCTCATTCCTGAAAATCTCTCCCCACCCACCCTGAGTGCTCGCTCTCCTCTGATTCTCCTATCCTCAGCTCAAAACACCAAGGAAATAATTACTGATTTAAATGCTCTCCTATGTGATACAAGCTGGGGGGCATTTAAAAGTTCCCCACTTGGGGCTCCTGGGTGGCTCAGTGGGTTAGAGCCTCTGCCTTGGGTTCAGGTCATGATCTCAGGGTCCTAGGATTGAGCCCCACATCGGGCTCTCTGCTTAGCAGGGAGCCTGCTTCCCCCTTCTCTCTGCCTGTCTCTCTGCCTACTGTGATCTCTCTCTGTCTATCAAATAAATAAATCTTTAAAAATAAATAAATAGGGGCGCCTGAGTGGCTCAGTGGGTTAGAGCCTCTGCCTTGGGCTCAGGTCATGATCTCAGGGTCCTGGGATCAAGCCCCGCATCGGGCTCTCTGCTCAGCAAGGAGCCTGCTTCCTCCTCTCTCGCTCTGCCTGCCTCTCTGCCTACTTGTAATCTCTGTCTAATAAATAAATAAAATCTTAAAAAATAAAATAAAATTTCCCCACTTGGTATAGGTCAATCTGTAGACCATGAAGTTTGCTTTATTTTTCTTGTCAGTTTCCCCATTTTCTTTTGCTTAGGTTTTTCTTGTGACTGATGATGCTCTTAGTTGATATGTGGCAGGAGAAAGCAGTGGGAGCTCGAAGTAGGGGAGTAGGCTCAGGTGTTTCCGGGACAGAACTTGAATTCCAGTCCAAATCCATATGTGTTAACTGTATCGCACAATCTATGTAGCACAGACTTGGTTGTGCCATCAGAGGGCCTGAATCCAGTCTGGCATTACCGAGCTGAATAACCTGGGCCTTCACCACCTCTGTCTTCTCTTTGGTAAAGTGGCAACCATAGTGCACGGCCACACATCTCAGAATGAGTCCACGGCGATTGTGAGAGACGGGAAGTGTGAAAGATACTTAGTGATCCGTAAGGGGATGCCTCGTTTTAATAAGAAGTCCTCATCCTTGCTAGAGGTTGTTAGTGAGCTCATGACAGAGTCGGGACAATATCACTAAGAAATCCTCTACGTTCCACCAGGAAAATGAGAGAATTGCCCTTCTCTTAGAGGTCCAAGTTCTGAGGTTTCCCTACATCTTTTCAACAGTAGCCTGCAGAGTCGCGTGGTACCACATGGCCCTCTGCTTCCTTTGTGGCACAGGGCTCCACGGTGGACTTTGAGAGAAGTGGAGGATGAAGCTGTGGCCCCAGAGAAGACTTTTCTTTCCTGAGGAAAGGTCTTGGCTGATGGTCCCCACAATGGTGACATCTGTGGTCTCTTAGTTTTATGGGAGTTATCCCAGGCTTCTAGGCTTTCTAGGTTGCGGTTTAGGAGGAAATAAAAAATAAAACCCTCTTTGTCCCAGGGACAGTAGAGTCATGTTTCAATAACTGTATAAAGTTTAAATTTAATCTAGATCTTAGATATGTTTTATTACTATTGCTTCATGAGTTTGTCTAATTAAAATTGTCATCAAGCTTGTTGGCTTTTACTCTGCAGAGTGTTGGACAGATTCCAAGAGGGGTGTGGCCAGTGTCTGGACTGACTGGGATTACCGAGAAGATTTCTGCTGCCTCTTAGGTTGGGCTCTTCTTCAGAATAACTTAGAAATAGTCTTAGTCCAGAATCCTGATTATTCGTGATTCATGAGACGTGTATGAGTTCTCTGTCATTACAAATGACTCCAAAATTCAGCAGCTCACAGCAGCACACGTTTGTTAGTTCCCAGTTTTTCTTTATGGAGAATCCAGTACCACTTGACGGTGTCCTCTGTTCTGGGGTCTCACGAGGCTGCAGTGAAGGCATCAGCCCAGGCTGGGGGTGGGGGGATGGTCTCATCTGAAGGGTGGACTGAAGAAGGATAAGCCACTTCCAAGTTCCTGCGGTTGTTGGCAAAATTTATTTCCTTCCCCCTCACCTTAAAAAAAAAATTTTTTTTTGCAGTTTTGTTGAGCTATAACTGACATATAACATTGTATTAGTTTAAGGTGTACAGCATAATGATTTGATATATGTGTATATAGTAAAATGATCACCACTGTTAAGCTTAGTGAACATTCATCACCATTATATACTTACAATTTTTTTTCTTGTGATAACTTTTAAGATCTACTCTCTCTTTCAAATATGCAACATGTATTGGTAGCTGTAGTTACCATGCCATTTATACGGAAAATTCATTTCCTTGAGGGTTGTTGGTCTAAAGACCCCAGTTCCTTGTTGGCTATTGGCTGGACAGGCACTGAGTTTCTTGCTATGTGAGCCCCTCCATAGGACAGCTGCTTCATGAGAGCCAGGAAGGGGAGAGAGCTGGCTGGCTGACAGGGAGTCATCATCTCCTGCAACCTAATCATGGATGAAACATCCCATTACTTGTGTCGTAGCAGGTTGGTTACAAGCAAGGTCTTATGTCCAGCCCACTCTCACGGGGAGGGGGTTACACAAGAGCAGGAGCAGCAGGTGGTGGCATCATTGGAGGCTTGTGGATTCTGCCTGCCCGAGTTGTAATTTATTCTATTTAGTATAGAACATATAATATAAAAACACATAGTATAGGACACATGGAAGCGCAGTGCACAGATTTCTTATGTCATGTTATGCTACTTTGCATTATCTTTAATTACAATAATAACAATAATAGGAGAGGAAAGGAGGAAAAACACATGTTAGAAATACCCTTTCTTGAGAAAGGCTTGAGAAGAGCCATAAAAACAGATGATGTAGAATGAACAAAAATGGATTTCGTGACTCTTCCTTTCTAAGCTGGACACGAATCAAGAGCGGCAACAAAGCCGCCATTGACCGGGGCATCTTGGCCATCCCCAGCCTCTGAGTCCCCTTTGTGTTCGCACACAGATCCTACCCTGGCCGTGACAAAACTCGGCCTTTTGTCCCTCCTTTGCCTTCACTGAAATCTAGAAACCTTGTGATGGCAGGAAAAGCCTGTGCTTTCGTTATTGCGGACTTCGGGCTTTTTTTATCGCCAAGTGGAAAGAGAATTCTTTTGGCCTGGGTTCCCTTTTTCCTCTCTTCTTCAGTGCCTCCCCTACAAAGGAAGAAGAGTATCATTCATTCATTCACTTGCACGTAGTTGGTAGCTAGTATATAAGGTGACAAATGATGGGTGTTAGGGTATGTTTTCGGAAACTCTGCCCTTCATGCCTCTTGTCTTGGGGGGCGGTTTATGACCAAGAGGGCTGAACACGACGGAAGGCAGGATGGAAAATGAAGCCCTCCTTTTATTAAGAGCTGGAAAAGACCCAAATCAAGCTCTGGTATAAATAAATGATGCCTCTTGGTTCGTACTCCTCCCTGCTCCCTCTACCGGGCACTGTTTTTTAGGCAGGACTGCAGAAAAGTCTGGTCAGGGACAGAACAGGGAAAGAGGAGGATGGTTGCCAGAAGGCGGAGCCCATCCTGGAGTCTTGCTCTCATGGAGATGGTAAGGTAGGAGAGGAAACAACCCGCACACTGTGCTGAACTTTAAACTCAGCTAAGGGAGTAACGTCTCCCGTAGGACTGCAGGCTCTGAGCTGTGTGGGTCTCAAGGCCCCTTAGATGGGAGCAGGGGGAGGAAGGGGGGGCTGAGGCCCTGTCCATTGTGGTGGGTGTAGTCTTTGAATCTTTGTTTTGCAAATTCCTCTCTCTTAAGGACTCTGAAAAGAACCCAATGGAAACTAGCCTGTACCTTGTATCTACTCCCTGGGGGTCGTCCTATGGGTTTTTACACCATGAGGTAGCTAAGCAAATCCTTACTGTATTTGAAGGGTCACTATCCCCCTGTGCCTTTCTCTTCTTTTAACAGATGGGACAACTAAGCTTTCAAAATGTTAAGTAACCCACCCAAGTTATACATTGGTGAGTAGAAGAGCTGGGATTTCAATCCAGGTCCATATTCTTTCAGAGAAACCGTGCTGCTCAGCTAAAGCAGAGCTGGGTAAGAGTATTTTCTGAAGATCCTGTGACAAGAAATGGCCTTGAGTGCTAAGTCCTTGGCATCCGTTGTAACCATTCAGCTCTGCTGTGGTGTAAGAGCAGCCTAGACCGGACATCAAGGGATGAACAGGGATGTGCTCTGATAAAACCCGATTTACAAAAACAGGTGGTCAGCTGGCCCTGGCCTGGAGGCTGTCATTTGCTAACTCCCATCTGGACTACAAGCCCCGTCAGGACAGAGGCAGAAGTAGGCTCTTGCCGGGTGCTGGGGTGATAGTGAGAAACAAGAAAGATGAGGGCTCCCCATCAGTACCTTACCACAGGCTGGTTTAATTCGTCTGTCTGTAGCAGAATCCTAGGCAGTAAGTTTTGGGTGGCCTTGAATAGTGAGACTTTTTTTTTTTTTTTAAGATTTTATTTATTTATTTATTTATTTGAGAGAGAGAGAGAGAGAGATCACAAGTAGGCAGAGAGGCAGGCAGAGAGAGGGAGGGAAGCAGGCTCCCCGCTGAGCAGAGAGCCACCCAGGCGCCCGAATAGTGAGACTCTTGAAGAGTTGCCAGTGTGCAACTTCTCATTGCTGTCAAGCTCTCCTCCTTCATCCACTGACAGTTCGAAGTCTTCAACCGTGTGGGAGGTAGGAACTGTGGAGAGATGGCAAAGATAGCTTTGAGGGCTTTATTGAAAGTTCATTTTTTCTTTCCCCAGATCTTTGTGTGACATCTAGGTGGTTGGCTCTGAGTATTCACACATGGGACTCTGTTCTTGTACAGCTTGTGGTCTAGTGGGAGAGACAGATGACAGATAAATAAAAGCAAATGTATATTTCAAAATTGTGGTAAGTTCCTCTCAAGAGAGAGAGGTAAGTGTTGGGAGGTTAGTGGTAGCGGGAAGAAGAGGGCAGAGACCTGTTCAACACCATCTGTAGAAATGGGTATTGAAGTTGAGATGTAAAGAATGAGAAATAGTAGCCATGCAGAGAACTGAGAGAGGAGCATTTCAGGCAGTAGGAGGAGCACGTCCAAAGGGCCTGAGGCAGGAAAGGCTTCACTGGCTTGAGCTGAAAGCCAGGCCATGGGGCTGAGGATTATTGAGCAAAAAGGAAGTTACAGAACTGTGCAGAACTCTCAGACTTGGGGGAAAGTGTGGATTTAGTTCAAAGTATAGTGGGAAACCACAGTCTGCTTGGACTGCCCTAGCAAAATACCACAGGCAGGGTGGCTTAAACCACAGACATTTATTTTCTCACATTTCCGAAAGCTGCAAGTCCAAGATGGAGGTGCCAGCCCGGTGGGTTTCTGGTGAGGCCTCTCTTCTTGGCTTGTAGATGGCCACCATCTTGCTGTGGCCTCTCCTGTGTGCATGCGTGGAAGGAGAGCTCTCTGATGTCTCTTTCTTGTCTTGTAAGGACACCAGACCTGTCAGAATAGGGTCCTGCCCTAACAAAGTTGTTTAGCCTTCATGAAGGGTCTAAACGGGAGAGTGGCATGACTGTGGGGGCCACATGGAAGGTGATCACGGGAAGTCCAGTGGGGGTCCACCTGCAGCATTGCAGGAGAGAGATGATGGTGGTCTGAAGCAGGGTGGCAGCCCTGGGGATGGAGACGAGGGAATGGATTGGAGGTATGTGTTTCAGCAGAAATGACTGGCCTTGCTGTGGATCATGGCTCTCATGCCCGGTTTACTCACCTGTACCCCTGAATAACCTAGACGTCTCCAAAGGGTCTATTTCCAGCACTGGTGTGGTGGTCAGCACCAAGCAGGTGCTTAATGAAGGTTGAGTAAAGGCACACATGGCCACAGAGATGTGACATTTCCAAATCCATATTCTAGATAGTGCCTGCTTTTACAGGTGTCATGGTTTCGATCCAGAAGGCTCCTCATGTCACTTGGGGCTTCACAGAAATGATTTCTTCCTAATTTGTCTTTGGTAGTGCTAAGATGATGGAGTGAAACGATTCCCGTTTGCCTGCATCACACACACACACGCACGCACACACACACAAACACTGCAGAGAACTTCCGCTCAGCTCAGAGCTCTGCTTTCTAAGCAGCCCACACAGTCTGGCCTGGGGTGGGATGTTCTGCGCTGAGCTGGCTGGTTATGCAACCTCTTGATTACTCTGGATCATATCCTCATGGTTGTCAAAGCCATTCCTCCTTGTCAGCTGCTCCCTCCACCTCAAAGGACTGGATCCATTCTTAATGTGGGAAATAAGCTTGGAGACACTTGCCAATAATCATGATGAGGAAATGATCTCTTACTGAACATTTCTAGGATACACTGACCCGGACCCCCGAAAATGGTTACAGTGGCTCGTTTGAAGTCATGTATGATAATGAAAAAGTGTTTCTGTATGGTGGTTTCAGACTTGTTAATACTGTATATGTCCCTATGGCGAAGAGATTAGCTCCTAACTCCTGCCACTTAGTCACTGAGCCGCAGTGCCCTTATCTGTAGAATGGGATAATATTATCTATCTCACAAGGCGGTCCTGCTTGACACACAGCGGGTGCTCAGAAAATGGTAACCGCTTTCATTACTTTAGTTCTGAAACATTGCTGGTGCAAGTTTTGCATTTAAGGGTTTGGGAATTTAATTTAATTTAATTAATTTATTTTTTAAGATTTTTATTTATTTATTTGACAGGCAGAGATTACAAGTAGGCAGAGAGGCATGCAGAAAGGCGGTGGGGGGGGGGGGAAGCAGTCTCCCTGCTGAGCAGAGAGCCCGGCTCAATTCCAGGACCCTGGGAGCATGACCTGAGCTGAAGGCAGAGGCTTTAACCCACTGAGCCACCCAGGCACCCCAGGTTTAGGAATTTTAAAGAGAGTGCATTAAATTTAAGTATCAGCTAAAGCATGGCTGGAAGTATATTACAGAACCACAAATAAGGCCAATGAAATGTGTAAAACCCCAAGAAATAGTTATCTACTAGCCCACAGAAAACTGGGAAAGTGGGAAAATGTTTTACTCTGCAATTAAAAGGTTTTAAAATAGAATATGCCTATGCTTAAATGTAGTCCTATTGTAGTCTAATAATTTATCTCCTGGTGAGGGGTGGGTACATTTTGGAAGAGATTTTGAGCGATGGAAAAGCCTAAAAGGGATAAATTCTCACACCATTCCCTTTGTTATTATAAATAACATTTTTTCTTAATTTTGGAGCAATCGGCAGTAACAATGACCTCACATTTGCACACTTACTGTATTGTGAGGAGTGTATTGAGTATTTACAGGAGGCCAAATGCTGAACCGAGCACTGTGCACGCATCATTTCTCTTAAATGATGCATGGCAGTTGTTGGCATTTTGGAAAATGAATAAATGTCTGGATAACCGGGACTATTTTATATATACGGATTGTTAACTCACCATTTTAACTCAACCTGTTTGGACTTTTGCAATGTCATTAAAAACTCTTCTCATGGGCGCACCTGGTTAAGTTGGTTTCCGCTCAGGTCACCATCTCAGGGTTGTGGGATCGAGCCCTGTGTTGGGCTTCAAGATCAACCGAGAGTATGTTTGAGACTCCCTTTCCCTCTCTCTCTCTCTCGCTGCCATGCAGTCTCTCTGCCCCCATGCAGTCTCTCTCGCTCTCTAATAAATCTTTTTAAAAAAGTCTTCTGATCATGGTCTACAGTGTGTACTATCCCATAGTGGGAGGATATCACAGTTTATCTACATAGTGACCAACCCATGGATACCCAAGTTGCTTCTGGGTTTTACGGTCTTAAATAATGCTGGACAAAACCCTCACATAAATATTTAAACAATTCCTACCTGCTCAGCTAGGGCAATGCAAATTTAGATGTCTCTGATGCTGGATTGGATACAAAGCATGCAATCAGCCAAGTGGTTCCACTCAAGGCAACTGAGACTTGATGAAAACATATAAGAAACTATAATGTAAAAGTACAAGATAATCTCTCCTAGGAGGGCAGTTGTTTTTGCCGCAAAAATTTTTTTTAAATAAGCTAGATGCGGGACGCCTGGGTGGCTCAGTTGGTTAAGCGGCTGCCTTCAGCTCAGGTCATGATCCCAGCGTCCTGGGATTGAGTCCTACATCGGGCTCCTTGCTCGGCAGGGAGCCTGCTTCTCCCTCTGCCTCTGCCTGCCACTCTGCCTGTGCTCGCTCGCTCTCTCCCTCTCTCTCTGACAAATAAATAAATTTAAAAAATTAAAAAATAAATAAATAAATAAATAAATAAGCTAGATGCCCAATGTGAGGCTTGAACTCATGACCGCAAGATCAAGACTTGCATGCTCTACCAGTTCACCCAGACAGACGCCCCTTTGCTGCAAATTTTTAATAATTACCGTGCAAGTTATTCAAGGAATTTCGGTGTTTTCCTCTAGAGTGGGAATGACAGCAATACCTTCAACAGGGTGCCGTGGGAAGTTTCGAGGACCCAGTGCCCCCAAAGGATTTCACCCGGGCCTGACGTGCAGTTACCACTAAGTAAATGTGAGCTGCTATTATGAACAATGTCAAGTGCATGGCCGTGCGATGCTAATGTAAATAATGCCGGGCTGTATGTCTGTCTTCAGGTCACCTACGTGACCTGTGTCAGTATTTTCCTAATGTAACTGAGGTTGTGCTCGTCCCTTCTGCTGTCACTTTACACGGGGGTGGGGGGGGGTGCTCACACACACACACAGGCGACAGACAGGGTGTGGGTAGGGGTAGTTGGGAGGGAGGGGGTGAGGGAGTGCTCCCAGGAAGCCCTTAGTAAGGTGCGAGCTTGTATTCAAAATGTATCACAGAGCAAAGTCTCAGAGCAGGAGCCTTAGCAGAAACCAGGTATCTGAGGGCAGGGTTTCCCAAACGTTGCCAGCAACCCACAGTGAGAGATGTAATGGCATTAAGGGCCACAAAGCGAATAAACGTGTCTACACATTGGTTATGTCAAGCAGTTTCAGCAAACAAGACCGACTCTCACGATGCCTGCTGCACTCTGATATTTTATCGGCTGTTTCATTTTGTTGTACGGTTGCCTATGGATTCAGTTTCTTTTGCCAGGTAGAGACCCCCCCCCCCCCCAATTTGAAATACTACCTTAAATTTGTATCTGCTTTAAGAAAGGAGTCTGCAACTACGTTTTTGTTGTTAAATCTCACTGAGGCATGGAATCGCTAACGAATGGTTAATTTGAACTGTGGGGGGCGCTATTCAGACACACTTGCCTGTGAGTTGCGAGACTGTTCTGTTAAAAGGGCACTATAACGGGATGCAGGATTCAGCCAAACCCTGGGCACCCCTCGTAAGTCGCTCTGGTTTCTCTGTCTCTTCAACCAGGTAGTTCCAGTTTGCCTGCAGCATGAATTCAGAAAGAGACTCGGAAACGACCTTTGAGGAGGATTCTCAGCCTAATGACGAAGTGGTTCCCTATAGCGACGATGAAACCGAAGATGAGCTTGAGGACCAAGGGCCTGCGGTTGAGCCGGAACAGAACCGAGTCAACAGAGAAGCTGAGGAAACCCGGGAGACCCTCCGAAAAGGTGACCTCACTGGGACGGGAACCCTGGGACGGGTCCGTGTCCGCGCCCACGGGGCAGCGGCGACAGGTGCACAGGCCAGCCGGCCCGTGTTAGATGGTCCTTCTCCGAGGGTGATACGGCTGGGAGAATGGTCGCTGGGCTCGGACGGGCACATGTCGTCCTCGGTGTGCAGGGCCACTCCACCGACCTGACCAGGTCTGCCTGGAAAGCTAGCATGGGCTAGCGTCTACTTTCAGAAGGGAGTTGCATATGGAAGAATTTGCTTGTTCCTGCACCCAGGAAGCTTTGCATTACCAGACCTTTTGCTCAGTCGGTTGTGACCGTGAGATGGCTTGGGCTCTGCTTGCTGTGAGGGCCTGTCGTACATGCGGCAGCCGGCACCCCTGCCCAGAATGGGGGCAGCTCTGAGTCCGGGTCTGGACCAGGGGCCAGAACCAGACAGTAACTGTTTCAGGCTCTGTGTGCCATGTGCTCTCTGTCACACCTACTCAGCTCTCCCAGGAGCTCTTAAAAATAGCCCTAGACAGTCCGTCATTGAGGTCAAAAGAGTGTAACTTAGTTTTATGATGCGGCTTTTCCCCTGCAGCTTTTCTGTTTCATTTTCCGCTGCTTCTCCCATCCTTATAAGCAAATGTGATCTTTTCCTGTAGCCGATCCTTTCCTCCTTGGGCCCCAGATTTGCTCCATATTTCAAGTGGAAAATATTTCTTCCACAGTCCCTAGAATTCCGGCTAAACAGCTTCGGTTTCCCTTTTATAGAAATTTCCGCTAAGTTATGCTTTCTGACTCTCAGGATGTTGTCACCACAGCCTTGGTCAGAATAGCCTCTAATTCTGTCTGGTTTCCCCCAAATCTCCGTCACTAGCCCATTTGTCCTCCCAAGTGCCCCCGAAGTCTGCTTCCCTCGGGTTACTCCCTGCTCCCCTCATCTTTCCTGCTGGGTTCTTCTCTCTGGTCCATGTGGGTTTTCTCCCAAACCATTTTCACCTGTAGAAAGAGCAGCAGGGATGAAATGCCACTCGTGGGACGATTCCTCCTCCTCTGGCCAGACACTGCCTCTCTCCCCGATGTGGGGAGGTTCTCCATGGGGGAGAGCACGCATCCAAACGGGCCTCTGCCCACAATGGGCTCCAAAACCTGGCCGGCCGGCAACCCATGTAGACCGTTTGCCGTCTTTGGGTTTCCATATCAGACATTTAGAATGATCAGAATGTACTGTGGATTTCTGGCTGTGATTTCAAACTATTGAGTATTAAGCTTACATGCTTTCTGCCTTGAAGCAGAAGGTACTAAAATCAGGATAATCGAGCTACATTAAAATGGAAACACTGCTGATCTGGACAGGAATGTGGCCTCTGTCATAACAGGTCCAGGCTGGATGTTGTTCCAAGGGGGTTCAAGCCAAAGTAGCCCGACAAGTTAGCAAAGGGGTTCTAGCTGACTGCCCCAGTCCTGAATACCATGTTTCTTCCTCATTCCTTCCCCCGCTGAACCGCTCAGTTTCCTAGCACAATCTTGGAGTCGGAGTCGCTACCATATGTGGCTATCTGATGAGTTGGCAGGGAACCGGCTCTGTGAGGTTCAAGGTGAACTTTGCTATTGCTGCCTGGTGCCATGCTCTCCGACATGTGGTCCAGGACGCAACAAAGACCGGGGTTGGGTGCCTGCAGAAATGTCAGGGAAGCACGTAGTGGATGGAAACTCTCACCTCTGTTTTTTTCCAACTCCGCTTTCACATCTTGGTGCTCACGGCCCTCTCCTGATCATTCCTTTTGCACGTCATCTTCCTTATAGATTTCTGCTGTTGGAAGACAGACTTCAAGGGAGCCCAGATGTGTTCTTGGCTCTTCATAACCTTTTCCCATGGTGGCTTATATTTTTAGGGGACTCTGGTGGCCCTTCCTCCCTCCCTCCCTTCTTTTCTTTCTCTCTCTCTCTTTCTTTCTTTTGATGACTTATTTTTGAGCGAGCAAGCATGAACAGGGAGAAGGGCAGAGGGAGAGGGAGACGCAGACTCCCCATTGAGCAGAGAGCCCAATGCGGGACTTGATCCAAGGGCCCCAGGATCGTGACCTGAGCCAAAGGCAGACACTTAACCAACTGAGCCACCCAGGCACCAACCCCCCCTTTTTAAAAAAATAAAAAGATTTTATTTTTAAGTAATCTCTACATCTACACCCAGTGTGAGGCTCAAACACAGAACTCCAAGATAAGAGTCGTATGCTTTACCAACTGAGCCAGCCAGACGCCCCTTGGGGTTCTCATTTCTTAAAATTCCTGTCCAATGACCTTGCTTGTGACTTTCAGAAGTACTATTCTAATACCTCTACCTGCCCTTCACAAACACTCAGAGGACATTCAGTAAGTGCTAGAACCTCTCTCCCTACATTCCCATTTCTGCCCCTGCACACCCCACCACAGATCGGCTTCCTTTCCTCCTCCCTCACTCCTTCTGTCCCTCCCTTTTTCTTCTACACCCCTCCTTCTCCCTTCTTATTTTTTTTCCCCATACTCTCACTTGGTCATTTTCCCAATTAAGGTTGGGTCATTCTGACCCATGGTCAGAATGGTCAATTCAGCCATCCTCTGTCTGGACATTTTATATGAAGGACAGTTTTTTTCAAAGAAATCAGTTCTTTATTTTATTTTTTATTTTTATTTTTTAAAAAGATCTTGTTTATTTATTTGACAGAGAGAGAGGCAGCGAGAGAGGGAACACAAGCAGGGGGAGTGGAAAGGGGAAAAACACGCTTCCTGCCAAGCAGGGAGCCCCATGTGGGGCTCGTAGCCAGGACCCTGGGATCATGACCTGAGCCAAAGACAGAAGCCCAACCGACTGAGCCACCCAGGTGCCCCAGAAAGTTGGTTTCGTAAAGATGCCCTAGGCCATCTGAGTTTAGCAGGTGTTCTGTGAGACCCATTTTGCATGCTTTTCAGTTTGGCTGTGGGCTGTGACTCTAGCACAAGGGTAAGCATGCTGTTAGAGTGCGCCACAGAGGAGGAGATCAACCCACAGGTTTTACGGGAGTAATTTTACCCTTAGTTTGCTTTGAGCAAGGATGGCAAAAACAAATGGGCGTGTTTCCCGTGCTATGGGATGGGCCCTCATTTCCTGAGGAGTACACAAGAGCAGCATTTCCTAGGGTGCCTCTGGGAAACACGACGTTTGCCAGGTGCACCAGGACACATATCTGTGGCCTCTGAGACTGGAAACTCAGAATTCTGACACCTCTTCCTGGAGTTTCAGGTTGTCCGTTAGCATGAAAGGATCCAAGAACTTGAGGCATTCAATAAAGTGGCTTAATT
The DNA here is from genome assembly GCA_004024625.1 of Mellivora capensis. NCBI lineage: Eukaryota > Metazoa > Chordata > Mammalia > Carnivora > Mustelidae > Mellivora > Mellivora capensis. The sequence goes on from PISX010003950.1 coordinate 50,424, forward strand.
TTATATAGCCACACGTTCCTAAAATTTCTTGACTCTAGAATGCTGTGGGGTTTATTTATTTATTTATTTTTTCCCATCCCACCATCTTGGTGTCCCGTAGGTCAACTCCTTGGGTAATTCTGGACCAGTCAGGAACCAGCTTCCAGATGAAGTCCTTGGGAATGAATAAGGGATCGGGAGAGGTTCCTGGATTAATGCATACTGGCTCTTCTTCGGAGCCTGGGCCTCTTTCGCCACACTGCCTTATTGGTGACCTCTCCCATCTGCCCGCTCTGCTGGCTCACGCGTGTACTCACAGCTTCCTTGTCTGCAGCGCGTTCCTACCTGAATCCCGCCTTCTGCCTTGGGCTGCTGTCCTGTCTCCTGTTGTCATGGCCAAGCTTCTGGAAACCCATTTCTTCAGCACCACATCCTCCCGTTGCCCTGGGTTCTTCCCCTCCGTGGGCTGCCCCACCACCCCGAGCATAATGCTTTCGTTAAAGTCCCCAAGAACCCCTGTGCAAGGCCAGTGAGCTTTTTGTCAGCCCTCGAATTCCGGCCTGTTCTCTCTGGAGTGCCGGACCTTTGTAGCAGCCTCTCCTTTGGGAATGCTGACCTCCTTGGCAGGTGGCAACATCCTCTTGTCCCAGCACTCCTCCTGTTTCTCCTTCCTTCTGGAGAGTGTTCACCTCCCCCTTCAGACTCCATTCTCTCTCTACAGACCTTCCTTTGGCCAGCTGACTCCCTTTAACCTGCGTGCGTACCACACCTCTCTGTCACTCTGAGAGGCAAGATGCACGGTGGGAAGGAGGGACGACACTGGGTGCAGGCTCTGGGCTTCAGCCCTGCTTCATGGCTTTCTAGCTGTGTGACCTTGAGGAAGGGACTTCCCTTCTCCATGCCGCAGTGGGCCCATCTGTGCAATGGGTACAGTATCCGTACCTACTTCATTGGGTAGTTGTGCAGATTAAATCAGAAAATCAGTGTAAAGGATTTAGGACTGTTTCAGACATACAGTAAGTGCTCAGTGAACGATAGCTCTTATCCACCCCCCATCCCCCGGCCAGTTCCTCCCTTAATGTCTTTCATGTCGGACTGAAACTGTCTACCCTTTCCCATCATCTCCTCCCTTCTTTCCATCATCAGAACTTCTTCTTGATCCCTCTACCCCCTTTTGGGGTACTCAGGTTCTCCTGGACAGCCCCAGGCTGCAGCCGTGGACTCGTTCTTTTAAACAGCTCCTTCTGTCCCCAAAGCCAAGTACAGTGAATGGTTGCGGAGGTGGATGGGGTGAAGAACGGGCCATTTTCCCAGGAATGAGTTTGCCCACATACTGAGGAAATTTGGGGTGATTTAGGGTCATCCCTGCCTCTGCCATCCTATAAGCCTTTCCCATGAACACAGCCTTCTCTAGCCTTTTTGTTTGCAGACCTGTGTTCTTTCGTAGCCCCCCGTGGTTTCTCAGGTGAAGCACCCCCCCCATCTCAGGTGGTTCAGCTTACCTGCAGGGGGTCAAGGCGTAAGTCTCTCCAGCAGAGAAAGCAGAAAGCTCTATCCGTGGAAAAGTTCACCCAGGCATATGTGAAACCGCAGGGACAAAGCGAAAGCTTGCAGAAGGAGCCTCGCTCGTGCAGTGACTTGGTCTTGTAATGGGGTGACCCGTGCATCCTCCCTGCGGGCTGGGACAGGGGAGCCTGCCCCGCTTCCATGTGTGAGAGGCTTGAGCAGCCAAGTGAGAGATGGGAGGGACCTCGCTAGGAGAAGGGAGGGGGAGGCAGGGGCGTCCCTCCAGGGATGCCAGGCTCGGTGGCATTTGTGCTCGGGTGTATCAGAGAGCCTCAACACAGGTGTGGCTAGGGAATCAGGTGTGCCCTTCGGCGGCCTTCCCTGGTCAAGGAAGGCTTCCTGGAGGGGAGGACACCTGAGCCGAGCCCTCAGTTAAGTGTGAGAGCAAAATCAGCCCCCGTGGTGTCAGGAGCAGGGTGTTCAAGCTGAGGCAGCGTGAAGGGGGGTTCCGAGGGGCTGAGGGTGCAGGGAGCCGCGAGCCATGTTTGGAGCCTAGATGGTGAGCTGGGGCCGGAGTCCCGACCTTGTCCTGGAGTCCCGACCTTGTCCTGAAGGCCCCAGGGAGCCATGACAGCATTCTAAGCACAAATAACATGGCTGGATGTGCAGTAGCCTCCTCCCAGCGTGGCTGCTGCATGGCCACACCTGTCCTCCCAGTCCAGGCTTTATGGGGGTGGGGGTTGGGGTGGGAGCGGGGAATGACTTCCCTCCACCTGGGATCCGACTCCAGCTCCTTCCCTTGGCTGCTCAGGCCCCTGTGGTTTGGGCCTCTTGTCCTCTCCCGGCTGCCTGCCTGTGGTGTGCAGCCGTTCTCGCTGTGCTCCATCACCCTGTCCTCCCCTGGCTTCCTGATCCGCGCAGCCTCCCCAGCCCGGGACTCCCCATCCTTTCCCAGTGCAGCCCCTTCCGTGTGCCCGGCTCCTTCTCACCCTTCAGCTCTCAGTGGAGTCGTCACTTCCAGAGAGAAGTCTTCTGTGAGCGCCCGCCCTAGCCTGGAGCCGACCCTCTACCCCCACCCCTCATTGTACAGCCCCTTGCACTTTCCTTCATACCCCTGAGGGCACTTAGGATTATGTCCTTGAATGACTGTGTGACTCTCTCCCACTAGACTGTTGGCTTCATGAGAATTGGGGCCATGTTTACCCCATGCAAAGCCCAGAAGAGGCAAATATGTAGGGGACCTGGATTTATGTTAGAAATCCCATGTTGGCACCAGCAGGGAGCAGAGAGCAGACCGTAATCCGAGTCAAAACTGGCAAGGACCCAAACCAAGATGGCGGGGATGGAGAGAAGGGTGACAGATCATGACTGATGTCAGGGATTTGACTTTCATAAATCCCACTGGATCCAAGGGTCCAGAGAAAAGGAGGCCTGAGGAATCACCTCTGGCTTAGACGCCCCAGTGGGCGGTCTGGTTGTCCGTTGCTGCATGAAAAAACGCTCCAGACCTATCGGCACAAAGTCATCATTGTGGTGTTCACAGATTCTGTGAGTCTGGGGTTCCGACGAGACGTGGCAGGAGTGGTTTGTTTCTGCTCTCGGATGTCTGGGCTGTCAGCTATGTGAAGACCCGAACAACCACGGTGGTTTGAACCACCAGGAGCCTGGAATCATCTGGAAGCTTCTTCACTCCAGTCTGGCCCCTGAGCTGGGTAACTCAAAGGCTGAGCTGGGTCTTAGATGGAAGTATCTCTCCATGGTTTGGGCTTCTGCCAGCGTGGCACTGGGGCTGCAGTGGAGTATCCTCTGAGGGGGACTGTCTGGGGAGCCAGCACCCCGAAAGGTCAAGATCACAGCAGAAGCCGGTTGCAGAATTCAGGCAGAATCACCTGTGCTGAGCATCTCTGGGTCACGAGAGAGTCACCGAAGCTAGATCTGATTCAAGGGAAGGGAAATTAGATGCCCTTCGTTGACGAGAAGTCAGAAGGTCACGTTGAACTTGGGAGATCCTCTTGCAACCCCCTTTGGAGAGTGCTTTCTGCGTCCGTGGATAACAGAGCCATTTGTCGGGATGACGAATGCAGGGGGAAGGAGAGGGGGTTGTTGTTTGAACCTCACAAGTCGGGGACCTCGGTGGGACGTCCCCTTGTCACAAGTGGGACGGCCACTTGTGTTGCCACCTGGAAGTTAAAAAGAGATCATGAAGTGGTAAGAAATGATGTAGAACGAAGCTGCCTTGTTGCTGGGAAATGATAGCACTTCACATTCTTAACCGCGAGCTCATAGACAGCCCTGAATTTCGGCTCCTGGACAGCCATCCCGGGGACGTGGTGGACCGACTCCTGGGTCTTGCTGCATCACAGAAATGGCGAGTTCTTAGGGAGAGGGTGACTGCAGGTCATGGCTTTGGGTCGGGGGGTTGTTTGGTGAGTACTTGGCCCTCACCCCACCCACAAACACACACGCACACCCCCACACGCCACAGCCATCTCCCAGCCTCTGGGCTCCTGGGGTGCCCACCTGCCCGGCCTGCATACCGTCTGTGCTTGAGGTTAGCCAAGAACATGACGACTGCCCATCAGAACTAATTCTGCTCCCGCAGTTTTGAAATTGGAGCCGATGCACACAGAGGCTGCGACGTCATTTGTCTTTGTTTTTTTTTTTTTTGTTTGTTTGTTTGTTTAGAGCCCAGTAATACCATGAACAGCATCACGTGGGGGGATGCTAAGCCACTCACAGAACAGCTTCTAGGCGCTTCTGAAACGTGAGCCCATGAGCATCTGGCTCGTTCACGTGGCGCTCTTCTCGCCAGGCGGTCCCCAGAGACCTTTCTTCTTGCCCGGGATGGGCAGCCCTCTGTACCTGAAGGTGGAAAACTGTGTTTCTTTTTAAAAAGTGAACTCCTGACCCCAAGATCCAGGAGTCACTCGCTCTACCGACTGAGCCAGCCAGGTGCCCCCAAACTACATTTCTTCGAAACCCTTCCCCAACTCAGAATTTTGTTCAGAATTCTCTCCTGGGGTGAAATGATCCGCGGTTGGCAGTATTTAAGATGGAATGTTCCATCGAGGAGGTTGCCCTCACTGGGCATGATTTCAGGTGGGGTGTGGCATCAGTGGAATGAGGGCAGCTGTATGTCTGTCGAAAGCGGTATCCTCCCAGAAGGATCCGGAATTAAGGATGTGGATCTCTAGGACATTTGTGAATTCATTCTGATCTGGGACCAGAACACAGACTGGCTCACCGAGTTACGTAAATCACAGGAAATCCATGAATGCCAATGAGCTGTATTTTCCACTCCAGTGGATGTATTTTGAGTTTTCGACCCATACCCCGTGCGGAAGTTCCACTCTGGCTACTTATTTTTTTGCCTCCAAGAAGCTGTAGGCCGCCTTCTACTGCTTTAGCTTTGTGAATACCACAGTCGCTGTCCCCTTATGAAATGAAGGGTGTGGGGGGTGTTCCTGGCTGAGGGATTTGTCATGGGGGAGGGGATGACGAGACTGTGCTCTCTCCTTCTGTAGAACCTGCTTTTGAGTAACGTCATTCATGACTGAACCTCGAGCAAGAAGCTCCTGCTCATGGAGACCTACTTGGTGCTGGCTTTGCTGAGGGCTGGTTTGAAACCTGCATCTCTAACATGGGTTTTCGATGATAGAAGTCACCTGCGGAAGACGCTTGCCGTCAGTGTCTTCACGGTTCTCCATCCTGCTGGCGCAGTGGAATCTTGTGTGGAGCTTTTAAACTCCCTCAGTGCCTGGGTTGAGTTTCTGGAGGTGCTGAGAGGGTGGGTCTAGAGTGAGGTGACAGGAGGATCCATATTTTAAAATAAATCCCCAGGGCACCCAGGTGGCTCCGTCGGTTAAGCCTCTGCCTTTGGCTCAGGTCATGATCCCGGGGTCCTGAGATCGAGCCCCGCGTCAGGCTCCCTGCTCAGTGGGGAGTGTGTCTGCTTCTCTCTCTGCCCCTCCCCCCTGCTCATGCTCTCTCTCTCTCAAATAAAATATTTTTTTAAAAAAATAAAATGAACCCCATCGGGTTCAGCCTCACTTCGGGACAGTCATCTGACACATCCCCCCAGTGTACCTGCTCCTCAGAGTGGGGTGTCTCAGCTCGCCTCACCTGGGTCTCTGTCCTACAACAACCACCTAATGGGTCCAGCTCCTCTTTACTTCCTTATCCAGAGGACACTTCTCTTATTCCATAAGGTCACTGATGGGATTCTGATCACCAAATCACAGGGCATCTCTCGTGTCTGCTTACTGGGCACGTCTCTGTTGGCTACTAAAGCTCATGCATTCTCACCTTTGTGACACGAGTTCTCCTGATTGCTCCCTCACCTCACAGTCTCTTTCCTGGATTCTTCTTCTCCTCCCACTACTTAAATATCTCGCCTGCTCGTAGCTTTGTTTTCTCTCGCTCGCTTCCGACATAACCCATTCCTGCTCCTGGTTTCCACCCACATCTGCATGTCTAGTACCTTCCAATCTCTGTCTTTGCCCTAAACCTCAGCCTGGAGTCCGGATCTGTTTCTGTGGCTTCTGGATGGTCCTGTCCCTCCGACACATCCTCTAAGTGTCTTCAGTTCACCAGTTCCCCAGCTAGACTTGCACCTCTGTGTCCTCTAGCTCGTTCGTGGCTCCTCTGCCCATCCAGTCACCCCAGTGGGCACCCTGGGGTCATCTTTTTCTCTTTTGACTTCATTTTGATTTCTCATTCTTCCTTGCCCACATTCAGACCATTGATCTACATTTCTTAAATCTGGCTTCTCTCCATTTCCATTCCCTGAGTTCTGGCTCAGGCTCCCATCCACTCTCCCTTCAGTGACCGCACTGGTCTTCTGCCTCTAGATCTGTCCTCTTCAAATACGTCCTGCTCATTGCTGTGAGCGTGACCAGGGAAAACCACGATCTGACGAGCCACTCCTGTCCTGAATCCCTTTGGCTTGGCTGGACATCAGAACCCATGACCGCATAGACTTCCATCTTTTCCTGTATTGTTCACTCTTGATCTATTCCCACCCATTCCGTGCCTTTAGAAAAGGCTTTTTAAAAATAGTAGCTACAATGGTATAATGACCATAAGAAAATCAAGCAACTTACATACTGGCTTCATATGTAAACCTATAGAGGGAAGGAATTGAATTGTAAGCATTTTGTTTTAAAAGGTAGTGCATGCCCATGAATCCTAATTATAGGAGGGAACAGTGAAGATGAAATCTCCTAACTTGTCTCCTCTGTTCTTCAGCTGTGTGGTTTCCTTTCCCAGAAAGAAACTGATTTCATATGTTTCTCAAATGACCTTCCGGAGATATACGTACACTTGTATATGCAAAGAATACTTACAAACCTGTGTCCCTGTGTACTTACAGATATATAAACACATTTTGTCAGTATGTGTATAAGCATGCATCCCTATTGTGCATTAATTCTGTGTGTCCCATGCCTGGAAGCACAGTACGGTAGACACCCCAGCTTTTTTTTTTTTTAATTATGTTAGTGACCATACAATACATCATTAATTTTTGATGTAGTGTTCCAAGATTCATTGTTTGCTTATAACACCCAATGCTCCATGCAGTATGTGCCCTCCTTAATACCCACTACCAGGCTCACCCATCCCTTCACCTCCCTTCCCTATAAAACCCTCAGTTTGTTTCTCAGAGTCCATAGTCTCTTGTGGTTCGTCTCCCCATCCGATTTCCTTTCCTTCTCCTAATATCCTCCATGTTATTCCTTATGTTCCACAAGTAAGTGAAACCATATGATAATTGATCTCTCTGCTTGACTTATTTCACTCAGCATAATCTCCAGTCCATGTTGATACGAAAGTTGGGTAGGCATCCTTTCTGTTGGCTGAGTAGTACTCCATTGTGTGTATGGACCACATCTTCTTTATCCGTTTGTCTGTTGAAGGGCATCTCGGCTCTTTCCACAGTTTGGCTGTTGTGGCCATTGCTGCTATGAACACTGGGGTACAGATGGCCCTTCTTTTTACTACATCTGTATCTTTGGGGTAAATACCTGGTAGTGCAATTGCCAGGTCATATGGTGGCTCTATTTTTAATTTTTTGAGGAATCTCCAGTTTTCCAATGGGACTGCACCAACTTGCATTCCCACCAACAGTGTAAGAGGGTTCCCCTTTCTCCACATCCTCTCTAACATTTGTTGTTTCCTGCCTTGCTAATCTTTGCCATTCTGACTGGTGTAAGGTGGTGTCTCAATGTAGTTTTGCTTTGAATTTCCCTGATGGCTAATGATGATGAGCACTGTTTCGTGTGTCTGTTAGCCATTTGTATGTCTTCACTGGAGAAGTGTCTGTTCATGTCTTCTGCCCATTTCTTTTTTTTTCTTAAAAAAGATTTATTTATTTATTTGTCGGAGAGAGAGGAAGAGAGAGTGAGCGAGCACAGGCAGACAGAGTGGCAGGCAGAGGCAGAGGGAGAAGCAGGCTCCCTGCCGAGCAAGGAGCCCGACGTGGGACTAGATCCCAGGACGCTGAGATCATGACCCGAGCTGAAGGCAGCTGCTTAACCAACTGAGCCACCCAGGCGTCCCTTCTGCCCATTTCTTGACTTGACACCCCTGCTTCTGTCTCTTAGTGTGATTTGGAGATCTTTCTGTGAGTACATAGAAAGGTGCCTTATTCTTTTTTTTTTTTAAGGATTTAATTTATTGAGGGGTGCCTGGGTGGCTCAGTGGGTTAAGCCACTGCCTTCGGGTCAGGTTGTGATCTGAGGGTCCTGGGATCGAACCCTGCATCGGGCTCTCTGCTCTGCAGGGAGCCTGCTTCCCCTTCTCTTCCTGCCTCTCTGCCTACTTGTGATCTCTGTCTGTCAAATAAATAAATAAATAAAATCTTTAAAAAAAAAAAAGATTTAATTTATTGAGAGAGACAGAGAGCATGAGCAGGGGGAAGGGCAGAGGGAGAGGGACAAGCAGACTCAGCTCTCTCTCAGGACCCCAACCGAGATCACAACCTGAGCTGAAATCAGACCCTTAACCAACGGAACCAGGAAGGTGCCTCAGCTGCCTTACTCTTTTTTGCAGACTGCATAGACTTTTGTCATGTAGATGTTTAACCGGTTGCTCATGGTGGTATAGTTTCTGATTGTCCTGATAAACAGGCCTACGTTGAATAGTGCCAAGATGTATCATTTCTCCTGTGCATGAAGACATACGTGGGGGGTAAATTCCTAGAAGTGAAATTGCTCCATCTGCCAGGGCCTGTGGGTGTGTTAAAATCTGATAGATGTGGTTCAGTTGCTGTTCACAGAGACCACTTAAGGGGGCCTGACCCTCTACTCTCTTTTCAACCCAGCGTGTCATCAAATTCTTTGCTCTTTGCCAATATTTTGCCATTGTAGGCTAAAAATTGGTACCTCCACGAAGAGCCACACTTCTCTTTTTATGAACTTGAGTATCTTTTCACATATTTAAGAACCATTGGAATTTCCCTTTGTATGAAATGTCTGTTCATGCCCTTTACCCATTACTCTCTTCTGTGGTTTGTTGGTTTTTCCTTTTGATGTTAAACTTGAGATCTTTTTACTCTGCTGCTCCATTGTGGTTCATACCAACCCGTGTAGCTGTTTGGTTGGTGGTGTGTCTATAAGCAAGAAATCAGAACCAGCAGTAGGGATGAGGGTCCAGGGGAACTTACTTTCCGTATGGCAGCTGTCAAAGGTTTGGGTGCCAGTGGGAGCACTCTGAACATCTTGTGGCAATGTTTAGATGTGTTGAATATGCATTTACCAAATTTGGGGATGATTTTGAGCCATAGCTGGCTGACATCACGTGCATTTCTGGACACATGCATTGATGGGTTTACAAATGTTAGTTGCAGTCTTCAGAGCTTTTTACCAAAGGGCCATATGTGCATTTTTTGCTGGTCAATTTATTATTTCTTCTCTTAGTATTTCCATTTTGGAAAATAGGATAAGCTCTCTTCTTTTTCTGTAAATTAGCCTTGTGGTCCAAATGTCTAGTAAAGTTCTCTGTTCCAAGTGAGTAATTTAGTAAATGTTTGATCAAAGAGACGAGTGTTTCCAGGTGCTATTTTGCTGCCCTTCCTAAAGGCATGTGCTTTAGCACAGAGTTGCTCGAACCATATTAGTAGGTGTTGCGTGATTTAAAAAAAAAAAAAATATGCCAGTGGTCACATTAATTTTGAAAAGACCAAATTAAATACAATTAAATACATTTCTTCTCTGAGCCCTTAATATGCCAGTGGGTGCACTGAAGGTCCAAAAGAGGGATGCAGTACAGTATAATGTGTTTTGCAAATGCATTTAAACCCCAGAACACTGTCTTCACTTTTCTTAGGGTCCCCACTTGAAATATTCCTCAAGCGATTAGCATAACACTCAGAGGAGAATCAGGAGAAGGCTTCAGTTTATTTGCCCTCTGATTTGCCTGAATTATGCCAAACAAGGAACCTTGCTGGAAATAGGGTTATTGATTATTTGACTGCAGTCTTGTTTCTAAAATTAACTAGGAAATTCCTGTGGTTAAGGTCAGCATGTTGCAGATCAAGACCTACTGGTTACCTTCTCCAGTCTCCCCAAGGTGTTATCACAGCATAAAATGACGAGACCAAGGGCATTTCTGGCAGACCCTTCACTGTCCCCGCTTGAGGTCAGACACCCTTTCTGTCGGAAGCAACTACATCAGAATGGGCTGGGGGTGAGGCATAGTGCAGGACAGACAGAGGAAGCACTGGCTAGGGGACTCAATTATGGGGGAAATTCCAAGCAAAGTGAGGGTTGCTGGAGGGGAGGTGGGTGGGGTGATGGACTTAAGGAGGGCACATGATGTAAGGAGCACCGACTGTTACATGCAACTGATGAATCACTAAATCCTACTCTGAAACTAATGCACTATATGGTAACTAAATTGAATTTATTTATTTTTAAGATTTTATTCATTTATTAGCGAGAGAGAGAGAGAGAGTGCACACGAGTGTGAGAACAGGGGAAGGGGCAGAGAGAGAACCAGATTCCCCGCTGAGTGGAGGGCTGGATCCCAGGACCCTGGGATCATGACCTGAGCCAAAGACACACACTTAACCAACGGAGCCACCCAGGCATCCCAGCTAAATTGAATTTAAATAAAAAAATTAAAACAAAAAAGAGCCACGGAGTGCGGCGGGGAGGCAATGAATCTAGCTCATTCACTAACTGTGCAGCTTATTCTTTCCTCTCAAGTTTTTCTGAGATTGATTTTTATCCCTTCCCTTTGGCCTTTTCTTGCTTCTTGAGGAATCCAGTCTGTTTTCCTTCTTAGCCTTCGTGGGTTTTAGAACAGCAGCTCGGTGAGGTTCTGGGACACTGGTAGTCTGTGTTGCAAACCATGTGCAAGCTAACAGAAACCGTTACAAGCACATACATTTTCAAGTTACCAAAACCAAGATCACCCTTTAAAATCTCTTTTTTAGCTCCTTTTATTTAGATCTCCTGTTCCAGTGGGGGAGAACTGTTCTGATCGTGTGCATTATATTCTGGTCTTGTGACAGCGCACATGAGTGCTTATGAGTTGTCTTAGGGTTCCATTTTAATTTTCCCATTTGATAAAATTCCACTTCCACTAGAAAGAGGCTGGGTGCAGTTCCATGTGTAATGGCACGATCATTAGGATTACCCAGTGAAGGGCAGCCAAAATGAGGCAAGAGGAATTTGCAGTAATGGTATTGTGGTTTTTAAAAAAGTAAAACAAAAAAGGAATCCTTTAAAAACTGAAATACAGTATTTTCAGAAGTATATCTTTATTTTGATACTTGTATAGGATCTATAATTTTAGGGGTACCTCGGTGGCTCAGGTCATAATCTCAGGGTCCTGGGATCGAGCTCTGCATCTGGCTTCATGCTCAGTGGGGAGCCTGCTTTCCCCTCTCCCTCAGCCCCTCCCCCTGCTTGTGCTTGCTCATGCTCGCTTTCTGTCAAATAAATAAATAAAATCTTTAAAAAATAATAATAATTTTAGGGACGCCTGGGTGGCTCAGGTGGTTGAACGGCTGCCTTCAGCTCAGGTCATGATCCCAGCGTCCTGGGATCGAGTCCCACATCTGGCTCCTTGCTCGGCAGGGAGCCTGCTTCTCCCTCTGCCTCTGCCTGCCACTCTGTCTGCCTGTGCTCGCTCGCTCTCTCTGACAAATAAATAAATAAAATCTTTTAAAAAAATAATAATAATTTTAGAATTATTACCTGTAAATGTTCTTTAATATATTCCCATCTCCACAAATAGTTGAGTCCCTTTAGTTGTTAATTTCCCTCTCTTGCCAGTATGCCACGGAGGGGGAGGGGTGCATCCCAACTGGGTTGACCACTCACATACGACCTACAAAGGAAGTTCATCTGGTATGCACATTCAAACCCAAGTCCGCGGAAGACCTGATGGCAAGAGGCACTTCCTCAACTTCCTTCCTAATGGATGACATCCTTGTCTTGAGTTTTCATAGTAGCACCATGCTTATCCCTTCCTGTGAGGAAACCAAGCACGGTCAGGTACTTGACTTCCGCCCTTCCTGATGGAAAAGTCAACCCTGTGCTCAGAAGCAACCCTCCCACCCCGGCTCATGGGCAGACTTCTTGGGGTGATTTGGAACATAGATCCCAAAAGAAGGCCGAGTGCATACAGCCAAGTGGTCGGAGAAACCGGACTTCTTAGCATGATGTCTTATATGTAGTAAGCACTGAGCAAATGTTCGCTCTGGGGCCACACATCATGGGCCAGAAGAAGTCAAACAGCGGGTGGATAAAACAGACCAGGCGGGTGGAAATATTTTCCCTCTGTGGATGTAGCCTGACTGCCAGGTGCATCATCACTCCGTGAGAAGGTCCCTTTCGCTGAAATTTCCATTAAGTTCTGGGCTTCATCAATAGGGGATCCACGGTGTCAGAGAGGACTTGAGCCAGAAGTAAACTAGATCTCACCTTGCGAGCTTTACCTTCAGGAAGGTCTGCAAGCGTATCTTCCACGAGTACTTTCAGCACATCATGGGGGGCCCCTGTCTGCCCGGTGAGCTGGTTGCAGTCCTGGAGACCACCTGCATGCCTGTCACCAAAGCAGCTAATCCTGCAGTAGTGGGACCCTCATTTCAGTTTTCCAGAGTGAAGGCCATGTAAGCAGACAGGATGGAAGCCAGGGAGTCTCCAAGGCCAGCGCCGAAGCTCGAGAAGAAAGAAGGGAGGACCAGACACCCAGTAGGAGGAGTTCCTATCACCACAGACGGCTGACAATTGCTATAACATAGGGGGTGACAGGTCAACTCAGAAATCTACCTCCAGCAAGTCCTTAGCTGGCTGTGGACCCACTAGCCCAGGAAGCAGCAGCTACAGCCACACCACAAAGGACCCTAGGACATTTTGCACATCAGGGAGGAGCCCATCTCCTGCTGATTCGGATTTTGGAAATAAGAGAGCCACTGGGCTGGCTCTTTGTTGAGAAACTTTAAAGCCAGCCCTACCGCAAAACAGTGGTCCCACCATGAGGTAGAGCAGTGGGTGTCGTGTCTCAGGCTGTGGAGGGAGGAACGTGGAGACCACTGTGGAGATGGCAGAGGGTAGCCAGGGGCTAGGTTTCAGGAGCAAGGAAGCTGTAACCTTGGGGTCTCATTAAAAAGGAGACAGGGGCAAGCTCCTGTGGGGGCCCAGGCTCAGAGAAGACTTCCTGGAGACCATTCCAGCTTGACTTTGTGTGGGTTACATAAACAGACAGGCCATCTCAAAATGGAACACATCTTTTGTTGGAATCTCTATGTCCCACAGCCTAGTGGTAACCTCACAGTGGATTGACTATGTGATGTCACCATGGTGCAAGCTGAGATCCCAGTCTTGAAGTCAGACGACCTCCATCTCACCCTCACGTTCTTTAGAGACAATATGAGGGCGCCATCTTGCCTCACGCCTTCCTAACTGGTTCCCCAATGCTGTAGCTGAAGTCATACCACCACCACCTCCTCCCTCTCCTCTTCCCACCCCCCAGCGCCCCACGTCCCTGAATGTAGACTGGACTCCTGTCCCTTCAGGGACAGTCAAGACAAGGAGGAGGAGGCTGCAGCAAGAATTGTGGGCAACCAAAAGAGGAGAGTCATCACCGGACTTTCCGCTTCTAAAGAGATACCTGGAAAAAATTCTTATGGGTTCCAGAAGACAATCTGAGAATGTTTATAGCAAAAGAATTTGTAATAACAAGATGCTAGAACCACCCCAAATATTCACCGACAGAGGGACTGATAACCTGTGGTATACACATGGTACTATAAGCCGCCAGTGGCAGTAAAGAGCGGGTACCCACACTAGTGTTGATGAAACTCACATAGTGTTAAAGGTGGAAGAGCAATTCACAGACGAATCCATGTGATACAGCTAAAACTGGTCTGAACAACTTATTTTGGGGGGTGCGTACTTGATAAACCTATACAGAAAAATAAGGGGATGATAAGCACAGATGTTAGGAATGTGGTTGGTGGTTAGGGTGGGAATGAGGAAGATGTGATCTCCCAGGAGATAGGAATTGTTCTACTAAACCCGTAGACAGCGTCTTCCAGTAACCATGGAGAAAACTATCCCCAAGGAGAATCAGGTTAGGTAGAGCTAGTGCTGGGCGATGGGGGAGGGGGGTGGCTAGGGAGAAGGGCTTTATGAGATACCTGTTGGGTGAGAAATGTTCCCCCCAGCATTAGAGATGCTGTGGACATTCTCAGGTTCCTGGGAATTTGGGTCTATGCTGACTGAATGGACCGAGTCCGCTCAGTACTGCGGGTGTGACATTAAGCACGTGAGCTAGAGCAGAAGACATTGATCTGTGATCAGGCCCCAAGAGTGTTGAATTAGTCAACGATGGCCTTTTCTTTGACTTACCCATTCACTCACTATTTAATGGGTTAGAAACTTTACAAACCAAGTATGTGAGTATGAAAATAATAATTTGGTTTCATTTATCTGTGACCTTCCGAGGCTCTGGGATTGTGTTTGCCTCGTGTTTAATGAGGATTACTCTTAGAACCCCAATGTTCTATGGACAGTCAAATGACAACATGTCCACCAGTTTGCTGGAGCTGCTGTAACAAAGTGCCACCAGCTGGGTGGCTTCAACAGCAGAAACTTAAATCTCCAATCTGGAGCCTGCAAGTCTGCGATCAAGGTGTGGGCAGGGGTTGGTCCCTCCGGAGGCTGGAAGGGAAGGAAGGGTCTGTTCCAGGTTGGCTTGTAGGTGGCGGTGTTTTCCCTGTGACTTCACCACCTCGACCTGCTGTGCATTCTGTGTGCAGATTTACTTTGTTTTAGAAGGCCATCAGTCCTGTTGGGTTGGGGGCGACTCTAATGACCTCATTTTAATTTGCTTACATCTGCAGTAACTGGAATTGGAAGTTAGGTCATTGTATAATATAAAGGTTATGTTGGGGCGCCTGGGTGGCTCAGTGGGTTAAAGCCTCTGTCTTCGGCTCAGGTCATGGTCTCAGGATCCTGGGATCGAGCCCCACATTGGGCTCTCTGCTCCGCAGGGAGCCTGCCTCCCCTCCTCTCTCTGCCTGCCTCTCTGCCTACTTGTGATCTGTCTGTCACATAAATAAATCTTTAAAAAATACATATATAAAGGTTATGTTATCAGGTTATATTCCGAGGCAGGAGTGGGAGTTCAGACTTCAACATCTGAACCCTGGACAGACACAATTCAGCCCATACCCACCCATATGCTAATTCTCTGCGTGATGGGCTTTTTTCTCTTTCTTTCTAAAAGATTGTACGTGGCAAGTCAAAGCAAATGATCGAAGCTTCCACGAACAGCCTCACTTCATGAACACAAGGTTCTTTTGTATTAAGGAGAGCAAGTACGCGGTAAGTTGATTTTAACTTTCTAAAAACTCTTTACTAAAAGGCAGCGTCTTCCAGTGGCCCTTCTGCTTGCCGGCTCCATGAGACACCTGCCCTTCCAGGTTACCCCTGGCCCGGGCTGTTGGTAAATCATTGTCCGTTCTATAGAATATCATGATGATTCATCACACTCAGTTTCATAAAGGTGAGTAGGAGAGGCTTGACACGGACCAAAACAGAATTGTACAGACTGAAATCTTCTCTATGTGCACAGAGCTCTCTCAGTGTTTTATATAAGAATATATACAATATACATATGTCACATATGTTACATATGTTACAATGTTACAATAATGTCACAGAAGCCTTGTGTTTGAAAGTAATAGGAATGTGAAAGGAATCTTGATAACTTCTCTCCCACTTCTCTGCCTGTGATAGACTTAGAGACTTTGAAGATATTTTCACCTCAAACAATCCTGATTACCTTTAAAATATGGTAACACCTGTCAAGTGTGTGCTTACGTGTTGTAATATGTCTTTTAGCTCTCTAGCACAGCTGTAACAGGGACACAAACGGGCTGGTTTAAGACAACAGAAATTCGTTCTTTTACAGTTTAGGGAGCCAGAAGTCCAAAATCACGGTGTCAGCAGGGATGGTTCCTTCTAGAAGGCGTGAGGGAAGGTCTGTTCCAAGTTTCTCCCTTAGCTTCTGGAGGTGGCTAACAATCCTTGGCACCCCCTGGCTTGTAGACACATCCCTTCAATCTTTGGCTCCATCTTCACATGGCCTTGTCCCTGTGTGTCTCCATGTCTGTGCCCAGCTGTCCTCGTCTTCTACAGATGGCTGTCATCAGATCAGGACCCACCTTAATCCATTGCAATGTCACTGTAACATGATCCCATCTGCAAAGACCCCATTCCCAAATACAATGACAGTCATGGGTCCTATGATTAGGATCGAGCATATCTTTGGGGGCACACAGTTCAACACATAGTAGCCTTCATCTCTCCTTCAGTAAAAGAGTGTCCCTTCTCTAGCTTTGTGGTCCACGGGGACATCTCGCTTTGTCCCATTTTCTAAGAGGCTCTGAGGAGTCAAGGAATCTGCCAGCAGTGTCTACCTGGTCCCCCAGCCAGATTTGCCGTGGAGATCCTTTGAGGGCTAATGTCTACTACTTCTTGTTACTGTCTCTGGCCTGAGCCTCCAAGGAGTCAATTCTATTTAGAATTAAAGGTGTAAAGGAAATCTCAGTGTCTTTCTGGCCAGTGTCCCTGTGTCACCGTAGGCCATCAGGCTTTAGGGATGTTTGCAGGTGCATTTACATTGGGATAAATGTGTGACCTCACGTAGAGTGACTTTCTTTTTTTTTTCTCCCCAACAGAATAACGCAATTAAAACATACAAGTATAATGCGTTTTCCTTTCTACCGATGAATTTGTTTGAGCAGTTTAAGAGAGCAGCCAATTTCTATTTCCTGATCCTTCTTATCTTACAGGTAATGACCTTCGACATCTTAAATCTGTTTTGAATTGTGATGACTCAGTAGCACTGAAACTGTGGACATGTATAATCTTGAAAGTAGTTACACTAACGTAAAGGAATAGTGCCCCATACAGAACCAGGGCGACAGTGTTCCATGAGCAGGGAAAGAAAGCAAATGGAGATATTTTAATTCTATATTTTTAAAAAATTCCATTTCGTCCTGATGTGAGTGTTAAAACTGGTTTCCCCAAAGTGACTACAATTAAAACCTTCACTTTGTAAAATTATTTGTACCTTAAAATTCTGGTTTTCTGTGGGCTTGCTTGCCCTTTGTTTTTTCTTCAGATGCTTGATTTCCTCAAGAATATTAATTTGTGTTAATATTTGAGTCCTAAATCTCAATAAATTATTTTTTCAAGCTGCTTTTACGTGGACAAAAGGCCTGTTCTTTTCCTGAGTCTTTGTCCCCATTGTGGCAAAGGATTCACTTACCTGGAGAGTGTTAATTTTCCCTGTGTAGTAACTGTTGTTAGAATCAGAGGAACTCTACACCCTCTCGTTGCCAGAATGTCGACCTTTAGCCCCCGATGTGCAGGCTACGGAGGGCAGCATAAACACTTGGTTTTATCAGCTTCTTTACAACCAGAATAGGATTTAGAAAACAGTCTCATCTGCCGGGATTCACTCCAGAAGGCTTCATGAGATGGGAGTGTGTGTGTGCCCAGGTGGGGATGGAGTGTGCAGGGGGTGTCGAGGAAACCCGAGGGAGAAACAGATCCCAACAGATGCAGTAGAATATGAAACCTACAGGCTTGAGAGTACAGAATGGTCCTGTTATCAGGAGGGGCCTTTGAAATAGGCCCATGTGAAGACAAACACTAAAATTTGAAGGCTCTGCTTTGTGATAAGTGAGCTGTCTTTCCCTGCCTGCCTTCCGTCTAACAAGGAAAAGGGGAATTACACACAGTGCGAATAATGCCGCAAGTAATCTCTCTCTCTTCCAGCCTACCTCTAATCGTCTTCTCCCTAAGATAGAGCAATTGAAATTAGAATAAGTTATGGCCATTTGCTTGCCTTGTTACTTCACTTAATTCTTATTCTCTGTGATGCGAGGGCTACCATAACCTCCATTTTGCAGAGAAACTGAGGCCTGGGCAGGTACAGGAACTTGCTCCAAATCCCAAAGCCACACGTGAGAGAGCGGGACAGGATTTGGATTCAGTCATTTCTCTGCAGAGCTTGTCCTTTTAACCACTACATTATATGGCCTGAGGATCCATAGGCCGGATTACAAGAGATCTTGACTAAACTTGCCTCCCAATCTTTTGTTCTAACTTGAAGCCTGTCTTAAAGGGGACAAGGCCTCCTACGAGGGGAGCCCCTTTCTCGGCTGGGCCAGTAGCGGTGATCGCCAAAGACGCCCAAAGCAATATTGAGCTTTCAGCCACTCCCTAATGCGTCCTGACCTCCATCCTGAGACCCTCGGAGACCACTGGCTGGGCAACCAGCAGCGGAGAGCCTGTTCTCTGCATGTCCTCCGGGGTCTGTTCCTGGAGGCCAGAAGCTGGAGAGGGCAGCAGGAAGAAGGTTGGCCGGAGGCTCGGATGCCTTTCCTTTCCTCCAGGCTCTGCAGGGCGTAGACGCGGGTGTTGGGGGAGGTTGGAGTTAGCAGTCACCTGTAGAGGCCATGCCTTCAAGGGCACACATCTTCCTTGTATCTCTGGCAGGCAATACCTGAAGTCTCGACTCTGGCGTGGTACACCACCCTGTTCCCCTTGCTCGTGGTGCTGGGCATCACGGCCATCAAGGACCTGGTGGATGACGTGGTAAGGATTGCTCCTGTGGCTTTCTCCTCGCCGAGGCGGCATCCGTACCTTCTATTTTGAGATGATTAAAATAACCTTTCTCCTTCTGTCTTCTAAAGGCTCGCCATAAGATGGATAATGAAATCAATAATAGGACATGTGAAGTCATTAAGGATGGCAGGTACTGTGCCTTCCTTCGTTTGTCACTTAGTTACAGGGATAGAGTGGGTCACTGTGCTCAGAAACATACTTGGAGACAGCCCTTCCGACCTTAGAAGGCTGTCAGCACAGCGGCCGTTTCCCTTGAAGGGTCTCTGTTAATTTACTAAGAATTGGTCTCCTCCTCGCGACCGAGAGGCTATGGCCAAGTTGGGTTACGGGCCCTACAGTATCAGCGCTGTTGTGTTTTGTTTTTTTTTAACTTTTATTTATTATTTGAGAGGGAGAAAGATTGAGCAGGGGGAGGGGCAGAGGGAGAAGCAGGCTCCCCACTGACCCAGGAGCCCGATGCAGGACTCGATCCCAGGACCCCAGGGATCATGACCTGAGCCGAAGGCAGACCCTGAACCGACTGAGCCCCTGGTGCCCCAGCACTGTTGACACTGTTTACTCCTTCAGCCTGGAGTTCCCATCTTTGCTGTTCCCAAACGGATGTGTCCAAGATTCCGCCCAAGTACCTTGACACCTTTCCTGATTCTCCATCTCAGGGGGTTTCTCCCTTCCCTGCACTTTGAGAGCATTTTGCTTTGCTCTTTCTTCTTGTGGCCTTTCGTTAGGGTTACTGGTGTCGGTGTCTCAGCTCTCCTGAACTCTAGGTTCCTCAAGGAGACTGTCCTAATGGTATTCGGTTAGGGTTTTTGTGGGGTTTTTTGTTTGTTTGTTTTGGTCCATCAGAGCCTCCAACACACCGAAAGTGCTCCATAAATGTTAAATAACCATCGTCAGCTGTGACCGAGGTGCCAACTCACAGACCAGGAATGAGCTGTTTTCTGCGCAGCGCCTGGAGGCAGAACCACAAGTCAGGGGCTAAAAATAGTGACTGAGAAGATGCCAAATCCCTGTGCTATACCCCTGAAACTCAGATATTCCAGATCAATCACACTTCAGTGAAAAAGAAAAAAATAGTGTGAAGGCCCAATTCAAAGACTTTTTTAGATGTTGCCCCTGAGAAGAAGAAGGTGACTTAGACGCACAGTTCCGCTGTGTCTAATTTGCATACAGACGATGTCCGTCTGTTTGGATGGCTTTTTTTCCCCGCCCCGTTAAGTGGATTCTGTTCTGAAGGTTATCTTTCAAATCACTTAGAGTCACTGTCATGGAGAGTGGTTAGATTCATAACCAGCCCCCACGACCCTGGCAATAGGCCACAGCTTGGTTAACTCCATTGATAAAGAGTAGTTCCAAGTGGCCTTGAATTTGGGGTCAGGGTGCATATCTGATGGGGCTGTGGCCCCAGCTCCCCCTGGAATAGGGTCAAGCCTGTGTGGAGACTCGGACCTTGTCAGGAGGGCAGGGGACCTCCCAAGGGGAAACCAGATGTCAGTTGAAGGGTTCAGCAGAATTACCTCTCATACCCCTAAAAAGCTGTGGGAAGAAGGTTCTTAACTTGTTCATTTATAATTTGACACTCATATGCCAATTCTAATTTATAGTTTTCCAGATACTGACGTGTAAACTACCACTTCATTTATTGACAGATGAGCCAAGTTTTTTTTTTTATGCTAAGATGAAGAATTGTGTATTAAATTCTAATAAAATTGGTGAAACTGGTGTATAGGCAAATATTTAAGATGTATTTTAAGTTGAAAAAAAAACCCACTATTTTCAGCTCCAGGTCTCTTTTATCCATGAATTAATGGGAGGACACACATAATAATTGGATTTCTGCCTCCAAAGAAATTACGATTATTAGTTGTGATAGATTCGCAATATCTATCAGGGATACCTTTTCTATAGATGAACATCTTTAAAACACACTACTTGTTTTAAAAGATATTTTTAAAAGATGTTTAAAAAAGATGTTGACTTGTGAGATATTTAAAGGGTATTTCCTATGAAATTTAAGACTGAAAATAGCCCCGGGACCACCTGAGACCAGCGTCCTGAGCAGGTGGTGGACAACCCAGAGGAAAGAGAGCAGGAGAGGTCGGAGCACCTAGGACGTGAGCAAAAACAAAGGCTGGTATCCCTCCTTGCCACATATTTAAGTAGCGCCCTCTAGCCTTTACTATGCGACCTAGGAAAGAACAGGTCAAAAAGGTCCCATCACCACCGCTTCCTTTAGAGGAGACTGTGATTCCTGCAACCATTCAATGTGGTTTCATCATTCAATGGCTGTACTTTCAGGAAACCTTTTCTCTGTGATAGTCACGCTTTCCCCAGAATCGTTGGCTTCTAGAAAGAATAATTCCAAATCTTTTGCCAGTAACTTTGAAAAAGCCAATAAACTATCATTATGTTTAACGTTTAGATTCAAAGTTGCCAAGTGGAAAGAGATTCAAGTTGGAGATGTCATTCGCCTGAAAAAAAATGATTTTATTCCCGTAAGTGAATAAACCCTGCATGCCTCATGTCTTGACCTCCCAGCGGCTCTGGCGCTCAGTGTTGCTTTGGGGATCTTTGTGTGATCGCTGTGTTTTGTTCCGAGCAGGCTGACGTCCTGCTGCTGTCCAGCTCGGAGCCCAACAGCCTCTGCTATGTCGAAACAGCCGAACTGGACGGGTAAGTGGGTCTTCGCTGGGCCCGTTCTGAGGCCAGCGGTTGAGGGCACATTCATTCCACTGAAAAGTGCATCGTGAAAAGGAGCCTGAGGTCTGGCCCTGCCCCTAGTGCGTGCTGGGTATCCAGCAGTGTCCCTAGCAGACCAGCCTCTCTTTTTTCCCAATTCCATCTGTAAAGTGGGGATCTCAAGCCTGTCCCCCCCGCCAACCCCGGCAACTTCGAGGGAAGGTAGAAGCATATGGATGCCTGAGCCCTTTGTACACAGCTGAGCAGTGTCGAGATGTGGAGATGCATACGAATGACTGCCGGTATAGTCTGTTTTAGAAAAAACCAGATCCTTAAGAGTATTTGTCAGTAAGCACTTCTGGATTTTCCCTTTGTTGGCTCTGGTTGCCACTGCTTTTGACCAGTTTGGAATGCGTTGCTTGAGTGCCTACTGTGTTGCCTTAGCGCTATGTATCAGCTCATTTAGTCTCCTCAGCAACCCTGTGGGACAAGTATTGGCCCCACCTCAACATTACCCGCGAGGAAAGGGGGGCACAAGGGGATGAGGTAGCCCGCCCAAGGTCACACGGCGAGTGGCCCGGTTGGGACGCTGCTCCCCTCTGCTGGTTCTCCAAGCTAGTGTTCGGCACTTCCCCCTCTGAGGTGAACGCCTTACCTCACACCCTAGATACCCGTAAGTTCTCTATGGAGAGCTGAAGTCCTCTCAGAGGCACCAGGTCTGTCTTTGCTCTGTAAGTTAGTCAGCTGATCAGTCTTCCCTATAAAATGGCCATTATCCCCGTGAGTGAGAGCCTCTAAAACTTTTCGAAGGTAGCAAATCCCAGAAGGCCCTGTCAGAACAGACAGAACGGGAAGGTTGAGGGCCGCAGGTCAGCGTCTGAGTATATGGGAACCCCAGAGTCCGTGTTCGGGGAGCCCACAAAAGGACGTCTAGCGCCCAGATGCCCAGCCTGACTCTCCTTTTTCCAGAGCATGTGCCTTCCTTGCTCTGTGGGTGGGAAATGCCACGTGCTGGGGGGTAAGGCTCCCAACTCCTCTCCTACGTAGAATTCTCTTTCAAAGATAGGGGATCCAGTTATTCTCTCTGGAAATAATAGGTTGACAGAGTCCAAGCACTTTTTGTAACAAATACGTCTTGTAGAATCATCTTAGCGTGATTAAATATTAGGAGCTAAGTTTTGTTGTTGTTGTTGTTGTTGTTGTTTTAAAGATTTTATTTGTTTCTTTTAGGGAGAGAGCCTGAGCAGGGGGAGAGGGAAGGGTCAGAGGAGAGAGAGAATCTCGAGTAGACTCTGTGGTGAGCACGCAGCCCAATGCAGGGCTGGATCCCATGACCCGGAGATCACGACCTGGGCTGAAATCAAGAGTCTGATGCTCCAGCGACTAAACCCCCTGGGCGCCCCTAGGAGCTAAGTTTTTAAATAGCAGTTTGATGGGGCGCTTGGGTGGCTCAGTGGGTTAAGGCTTCTGCCTTTGGCTCAGGTCATGATCCCAGGGTCCTGGGATCGAGCCCCACATCGGGCTCTCTGCTCAGCGGGGAGCCTGCTTCCTCCTCTCTCTCTGCCTGCCTCTCTGCCTACTTGTGATCTCTGTCAAATAAATAAATAAAATCTTTAAAATATAATAATAAATAGCAGTTTGATAGTCTAGGTGGGTGGCGAAAGCAAAGTTAGTAAGAAGGAGGACAGGAAGCACGTGGGTGCCTCCGTCCCAACCATATTGGCCCATAAAAACAAACAGCAAAGGGGACCAACATTGCCCAAGTCATTGGCCAAGGAAGTTTTTCTGTTGTTCTGGAAATAACCTCACTAAATCCAAAGTTTCCAGGCAAACAGAGTTTGAAAATCAGAAAAGCTAATGACCTAGCTTTTGCTTCCAGGCATACCTAATGTAACTTTGTAGCATTTTTCATATATTTCCTTTCCAGGCTCCAAATTTTACTCATTTAATTTTCTTTTCCTCTCCTTTTAGAGAAACCAATCTAAAGTTCAAAATGGCACTTGAAATCACACACCAATACCTCCAAAGAGAAAATTCACTGACAACATTTGATGGTTTGTGCAAACTTGTCTGTCTTTGTTTTAAATTTTTGTTGCTCAACTCAGTCCCAATTAATTAAAACCACAAGCTCTTTCGTATATGAGTACTTACGTGAATCATATTTTTCTAAAGGTTTTATTGAATGTGAAGAACCCAATAATCGACTAGATAAGTTTACAGGAACACTGTTTTGGAGAAACACAAGTTTTCCTCTGGATGCAGACAAAATTTTGTTACGTGGCTGTGTAATTAGGAACACGGATTTCTGCCATGGATTGGTCATTTTTGCAGGTAATTTCGGAGTTTCTTGGGAAATTGATCTGATACTGTTGCTTTTAAGTCTTAAAGAGGGGATTGCTTTTTCTGTTCATTGTCCGTCAAAACTGAAGAAAGTAATTTTATTGATGTGGCCGTGAATTGATTTTCCCAAGTATTGATCATATTGAATTTTCCGCTTTTAGGTGCTGACACGAAAATAATGAAGAATAGTGGGAAAACCAGATTTAAAAGAACTAAAATCGATTACCTGATGAACTACATGGTTTATACGGTACTTATTTTCTATTTCAGTAGATGAGAGGCTAGACTGCTGTCTTTTGCTGTAATGCTGTTTTAGCCTATTTTATTTTATTTGACAGAGAAAGATCACAAGTAGGCAGAGAGGCAGGCAGAGAGAGAGAGGGAAGCAGGCTCCCCACTGAGCAGAGAGCCTGATGTGGGGCTCAGTCCCAGGACCCTGGGATCATGACCTGAGCCGAAGGCAGAGGCTTTAACCCACTGAGCCACACAGGTGCCCCTGTTTTAGGCTTTTCTTATGCAGAGAAATCTTACCTCTGCGAGCCAAGAAGAACGCATGCGGTGTTCCAAGGCTAGATGGGAGAGAGAGGAGACTCGCTTACTTTTTTCTCAGAAATGCCATACCTCCAATAAGAGAATCCTTTCGGGAATGGAAATTCCAGTTGTAGGGGCCTCTGAGTACTTGAGCGTCTTGTTAACTAGAGTGACCAGTTGGAAAACCAGGGAGCCCAAGATAAGTTCATGGGACTGGGCTCCTAGAGTCAATATAGGGCTGATTTTACTGCTATTAGTTTCCCCAAGGGGTAGTTCTTGTAAACGCAAACTTTTCCCCCGACATACACTGTATAAGTCTACAAAAAAGGCAAGGCTAAGTATAAGATGTGTTGAGGGGTCCCCAAGAACACCCCTGGCTTTGGTGGTTCATTAGGAGGACTCAATGACTCATAGACTGGAGCAGCTAGTTGGCCTCATAGCTATGACTTACTGTAGCTTACTACAAAGCAAGATCAGCAGAGGCAAAAGGCCCATGAGGCCGAGTCTGGAGGAAGCCAGGTGGGAGCTTCCAAGAGTCAGTCCTCTCCCAGTAGGCTCACACAGCAAGACACACTTAATTCCCTGAGCAACAGTTTGTGACAGGCCACATGAAATGTCCATACCAGGGAAGCTCTGTGCCTGGGGTTTTACTGGGATCTGTTCATATAGGCACCATCGGCCAGGCAGGTACCAAAATCCCATATTCCTGGAAGAATGCAGGTGGTTGGCATAAACCATATTGTGTCACACAGTCAGGCACAAAGAGCCATTCTTATCAGGAAATAAGGAAAAAGGAAACCCTTCCATCTAAGTTCCCAGATGTCATCCAAAGGCAAACCTTGCAAGAAGGTCATTTAAGGATATCATCTCAGGCCTGGCTCCAAACAGTAGGCAATTCTCTGATTTCCCAGTGAAAATTCACTTTTTTGCAAGTATTTAGGTTAATTTGAATTCATAAGGTTTTGGGGAATTCTAAAATTTACAGTACTTTACATATACATGTTCAAAGTCATATAAAAGTAATATACTGATTTGAGAAACAACTCTTTTTTTTCTTTGAATTCCGCATTTCATGAAAACTTTGAACTTTTCAAGTGCATCTTCAACGTCATTGTCCTGGTTATGGCCAAAGTACTCACAATGAGTTCTCCTCTCCTGCTGAGCCACGTGGTTTTAAGATAGAGCCCTTTTGGAATCTGTGTTCAGAAATTTAAATCTGTCCTCGGAAATTGTATTCCTACCCATAAATACCAGAGACCATGAGGACTGTGGACTTTTGCATTCATCCCCTAAGTGTATCCTCGTAATTTCCCCAACAGGATATACTTAACGGTACCACTTTTTAAGTGAGCTTAAACTTGAAGTGATAATTAAATCTTTAGGAATAATTACCCAAATCTGGATGAAATTCTCTTAGCTTAAAAAACTTATTCCTCCAGATATTTTCTCTAAGCATCCCAAGTCAGCATTGTTTGAAATTATTTCATGTAAGGTACCTTCCCCAAGCAGTATGATGTTATTCACACTGAAGTTCATGGATTGAATGCCCTACAGGCATTAAAGGACAATTAAGGATTTGAACATAAGACACCACTTTCTCTTTTGAACTGTAGCTGTGGGGACAAAACTGTGCCTATATGTTTGACGTAGGATAAAATAGTCAATCACAGAACTCAAATGGGCTTTCAAAGCATCCTGGTGGCGTTGTTTTCCCTTTAAGTGTGTTGTTTTTACTGACTACTAAATTATTAGCATGTGAGGTATTCAGTAAGGTTAGTTAGCATCTGTGACAGTCTGGGAGTTTTGCAGTCTGTCTTCCAAATACACTTCAATGTTTCGTGTCTTCTAGATCTTTGTTGTTCTCATCCTGGTTTCTGCCGGTCTTGCCATTGGCCATGCTTACTGGGAAGCTCAAGTTGGCAACTATTCTTGGTACCTCTATGATGGAGAAGACTATACACCCTCCTACCGTGGATTCCTAAATTTCTGGGGCTACATCATTATTCTAAACACCATGGTGCCCATCTCTCTCTATGTCAGGTAAGGCTGTCCTCTCGTGGGCCTCCTGCTTTAAGGGAAGTGTGAGTACATTTTCCCAACTTCACACCTTCATTTCTATCAGTAATTGTTGGTCTTTGAGGCCGTAAGGAGATAACATTCATTTCAGGATCGCGGGTAATAGGGGGAAAGGAAATCAACACTGGAGTGTCTGGTCCGTGCCAGGCACAGCACCTTGTGTCTTGACCACTTTGCCAATGAGACCACCAGAGTCCAGGAGTCACTCCTTGGTAAGATTCCTTCTCAGTGGACTTCAGAGCCCAAGCTTCAGAAAGGGCCTTGGGAGACGGTGGAGATTTCTAGCGTCGTGGGAAAACTTAGTTGTTTTCCTTTTCAGGAGCCTTCCTAATCTCTTAGCTGGGTCTTCTTTATTACCACCTGGCACATCCCTTGCTTGTGCAATGCTTCCTGGCCACTACTTTCTGTTGGGAGTGCCCCTCTCCCCGCCCTCAGTCCGCCTCGCAGGATGTTCTCATCCCAATCTCAACCACAGCAGAGGAGTGAAGGTCCTATTCTGACAATGGTGATCACCTTGCTTGGTGAGATTCCTTCCTTGTTCACTTTTTTCCTTCTTTAATCTCAAGGCCTGCCGTCATTCAGCAGTTGGATTTTAGACCCCCTGGAAGGGGAGTTGTGTCTTGGAATATACCCAGCAGCCAGAGTCTCCTCTGAGTTCTAATTAAGTAACAGCCCAGAGACATACAGGATCACATATACTTCTGTAATTAGAAGCACTTGTTTTATTTTAATTTTATTACGTGTGCATTTGTTTGATTTGTAATTTTATTATATGTAGTTACTGCTGTTCTCTCACCATGGAGTAGAGCCCTGGGGAGCCATGTGTTTGCAGTCACTTAAAAAACAACAACAACAACAAAAAACTGAGATGAGTTTTACCTTTGTTGAGGGAGCTGTTAAACAGATTATTTTGTTTAAAACTGTGTGTTATAAAATAAAGTGTCAGTTTCAGTTTTTAAAAAATCATGTCGTGATTAAAGTGATTTCCTTATTTCTCTTGGAAATAAAGGTCCTTCTAGATCTGATAAGTCAGATCAGGTCATTCTGCTTTGTTTTCTACCCTATGGTAGCTTTCCATTGCCTTCAGGATAAACTCATTATTGAGGCCACGCTATGACCACAAGGCCCGGTATGGTCTGTTGCTCTCCTCTCCCCCCACTCATTACCTCCTGTACCTTGGCCCCTCCTTAGGCTCCCTCAACTCCAGCCCCCTTGTTACTCCTCAGGGTGGTGCCAGTACCTGCCACAGACCCTTTGCACCTGCTCTGGTCCTTGCCTGGAATGTTTTCGTCTCTTACCTACATGGTTGCTGTTTCCTTTCCTTCAGGCCTCTGCTCGGACATTCCCTTAGCATGCTGGCCTTTTCTGGCCCACTCCATCTTAGAAGTCACTTCTGGCCCACTCCATCTTGGAAGTCACTTCCGTTCCCTGTTGCTCTCCATCTTCCTTTTACCCTGCTTTGATGTTCTGTGGGGGAATTTTCACCACATGCTGTATTTACAGGCTTCTGTATTTGTCCCCAGTCGAAGGTAACCTCTCTAAAGACTGGGATTTTGTCTGTTCTGTTTCCTAATGTGGCCTCCTGTACTTAGAATGGTGTTTGTACATAGAGGGCACTCAGGAAATACTTATAGGGTGAGAGAAGGAGTTCTTTTTCCATCTCTTTAATTTATTATAAGACATCTTTTGCCCATTCAACCTTGGCTGAATATGTAAACAGCTTCCTTAGAACTGCGATATATTGAATCCCTTAGAATTTTAAAATTGAGATGATTCTTCTGGAGTATCTTATTTGGGACATTCTTTATCTCCATAAAAATCTAGGGAAAAAAAACCTGTGTTTTCACAGTGTGGAATCACAGTGTAGGAGTTAATTGCCAAGAGCCCTAGGGCCTACTTGTGAGCACACAGGGTCTGTAACCTCGTGGACCCTCCCCTCCAGCTGGGGGCAGAGGTGAGCGTGGCCATTCCAGTCATCCCCAGGTGCCATGGGAATGAGAGAGGGATTGCTACATTGTCACCATGTGGCCAGTCCCACAGGGCACTGGGGTCAGACATACTCAGGATTTCGTGAGAAATCAAGGCTGCAGAAGGATGTGTCTGGTCAGGAGAACCCGGAGGCTGGGCGCATGGACCCTGCAGGGCTCATGAGCAGCCCGTTCCCGTGCACGCGAGTGTAGATGAGGCCCGCTCCCTGCCTCTCGGATCTGAGAGCGCCATCCAGAGTAACCTTTCGTCTTGTCTTCCCAGTGTGGAAGTGATCCGTCTTGGACAGAGTTACTTCATAAACTGGGACCTGCAGATGTATTATCCAGAGAAGGACACGCCTGCAAAGGCCAGAACTACCACGCTGAATGAGCAACTCGGCCAGATCCATTACATTTTCTCAGACAAGACGGGGACACTCACACAAAACATCATGACCTTTAAGAAGTGCTGCATCAATGGGCAAATCTATGGTGAGTGGAAGCCATCGCTCAGTCCCCCGGGGCCCGTGTGACTGGGGCCCGTCTTCCCAGAATTGCCGGTGTCCTCCCCGAGCCCAGCCCTAGTGGCCATTCTGGGCTGAGTTCTGAGGTGGCTTTGCTGGTGGCCTCGGGAACACATGGCGTGAGAGAGGTCAGCGGCCAGAAGTAGGCACACATGCCTCAAAAAACTAAAACATAGTATGTTTAAAAAATTAAACATAAAATTACCGTGTGATCCAACAGTTCCACTTCTTGGTGTGAACCCCAAAGAACCAAAAACAGGGATGGGGAGAGAGATTGGCACAAGCCTGTTCTTGCCAGCATTATTCACAATAGCTAAAGTGTGGAAGCAACCCAAGTGTCTCTCAGGGGACGGGTGGGTAAAATGTGGGCTGCACATACACCCGGAGTATTAGTCAGTCTTGGAAAGGAAAACGTTCTGCCAGACGCTGCACCATGGATGACCCTGGAGGACACCATGCTCAGTGACAGAAGCCAGTCACAAAAGGACGCACATTTACACAGACAGGAAGTGGAATGGGTTGTTGCCAGGGGGTGGGGGGAGGGGAGGATGGGCAGTTACTGTTTAATGAGTACCAAGTTTCAGCTTCACCAGATGAATGAGCTCTGAAGTGGACAGGGGGGTGATGCTGCATGGCAGTGGGACTATATTTAATGTCACTGAACTGTACACTTCAAAATGGTTAAGGTGGGACATGCCCAGGTGGCTCAGTCAGATAAATGTCTGCCTTCAACTCTGGTCATGATCCCGGGATCCTGGGATCGAGCCCTGCATCGGGCTCCCTGCTCGGTGGGGATCCTGCTTCTCCCTCGCACACTCTCCCTGCTTGTGTTCCCTCTGTCAGATAAATAAAAAAATAGTTGACGTGGTGAATTTTATATCTATGTCCCCATAATTATTTTGAAAAAGTTCATGTGCGTTCTAATATTCTGAAACGTGCTGCATATTTATAAAAATATTAAGGCTAATACTGTATTCAATTAGAATGTTCTAACTTTTAAATAAAAATTTAATACAGTTTTAAATCATTTTATTTTTTTAAGAGATTTTATTTACTTGAGAGAGAGCATGAGCTGTGGAAGGAGCAGAGGGAGAGGATTAAGTAGACTCCATGCTGAACGCAGAGCTCGACGTGGGGCTCGATCCCACCATCCCAAGATCACGACCCCAACGAAATCAAGAGTTGGATGTCAGGCGCCTGGGTGGCTCAGTTGGTTAAGTAGCTGACTCTTGGTTTCAGTTCAGATCATGATCTCAGGGTCCTGGGATCGAGCCCCATGTGGGGCTCCGTGCTCAACAGGGAGTTTGCTTGAGGAGTCTCTCTCTCCCTCTGCCCCCATCCCCAACTTGTGTGCTCTCTCTCTCTCTCAAGTAAATAAATAAATCTAGAAAGAAAAAAAAAAAAAGAGATGCTTAACTGACTGAGTTAACCAGGCACCCACTTCATACGATTTTTTACAAGAGCAATTAGAACACTGTGTGCTTTTCCCTTGTAGAAAACTATACCGTGAGTGTGTTTTCACGTAAGCAGCATCTCAGACAAGGGGTTTGTGAGGAAGGTGGTGGGACACTGGGGGGTCTAGGAAATGGTGGTTCTCATGTACATGGTGGTGAAGGGGGCAGGTAAAGCACTTCAAGGGACAGGAGTCTGGCCCCCAAGGAGGATGCCGTGTGGAAGGACAGAGGCACCAGTATTTGAACCTCTAGATGGGGAGCAGGGGGACAGTCAGCAAACTTCTTGGGTAAAGAGCCAAGTAGAAAGCATTTGAGCCTTTGCAGGCCGTATATTGTTGGCATCAGATTTTCTTGTTAGGTTCTCTTTTGTCTTCACAACTCTTGAAAAATGCGAAAATCATTCTAACCTTGAAGGCTGTCCAGAAACAAGCTGAGACCCATAGAACCAAAGCAAGGTGGGGCGGGACCTCTGCACACGGGAGAAGACTCCATTCTTTTGTCCTGTTTATTCCTCAGGAGACCATCGGGATGCTTTGCAAAACAGTCACAGCAAGATCGAGGTGAGTCCTTTCACCTCGGGAAGGGTTCGGGGGTGCGCAATTGTTGCCCATGATGGCTGAAACAAAGTACCACGAAATGGCGGGCTGAAAACAACAGAAGTTCATTCTCTCACAGCTCTGGAGGCCCGAAGTCTGAAATCAAGCTCCCAGCAGGGCCACGCTCCCTCTGCGGTCCTAGAGAAGAATCCTCCCTTGCCTCCTCCTAGCTTCTGGTGGTGGCCTGCAGTCCTTGCCATTCCTTGGCTTACAGACCCGACCCTAAAATGTCTGCTTCCATCGTCCCATGACGGTCTCCCTGGGCATCTGTGTGTCTGTGTCCCGATTTCCCTCCTCTTACAAAGACGCCAGTCACTGGATTAGTGTCCTCCGTCTTCCAGTAGGACCTCATCTTAACTCGATCCCATCTGCCAAGACCTTATTTCCAAATAAGGTCGTCCTCACAGCTACCGGGGGTCAGGATTTCCATGTATTTTTCTGGGGGACGCCATTCAAACCCACCACAGGGTGCCTTTTTGTTTTAAGACAGATATGAGCTTCTTGACACTAAAGAGTGTGTTAAAAATCCAAAGATCAGAGACGCCTGGGTGGCTCAGTTGGCTAAGCGGCTGCCTTCGGCTCAAGTCATGGTCCCAGCGTCCTGGGATCGAGTCCCACATCGGGCTCCTTGCTCGACAGGGAGCCTGCTTCTCCCTCTGCCTCTGCCTGCCACTCTGTCTGCCTGTGCTAGCTCTCTCGCGCTCTCTCTCTCTGACAAATAAATAAAATCTTAAAAAAAAAAAATCCGAAGATCACTTTTCCAGAATGACTTGGTTTCAAAGACAAGCAGCTATCATTTGTGAAGCCCACGTGGACATTTTCAAACTCTCATGTCCGTTTCTTCTCTCCACTTCTCTCAGCAAGTCGACTTTAGCTGGAATCCGTTTGCTGATGGGAAGCTTGCGTTTCATGACCACTATCTCATTGAGCAAATCCAGTCAGGGAAAGAATCGGAAGTCCGCCAGTTTTTCTTCCTGCTTGCGGTCTGCCACACGGTCATGGTGGATCGTCTGGACGGTGAGTGTGTCTCTGGCATCTCGGATGCGGGGATCAGTGTTCTCGTCTACAGGTAACTCACACTCGGCACTCACGTGCATATAAAGTACCGGACAGGGACGCCTGGGTGGCTCAGTCGGTTAAGCGGCTGCGTTCAGCTCAGGTCATGATCCCAGCGTCCTGGGATCGAGTCCTACATCGGGCTCCTTGATCGGCAGAGAGCCTGCTTCTCCCTCTCTCTCTCTGCCTGCCATTCTGCCTGCCTGTGCTCGCTCGCTCTCTCTGACAAATAAATAAATAAAATCTTTAAAAAAATAAATAAATAAAGTGCCGGGCGTGTGTCTTTTACTCAGTGAACATCAGCGAGCCCTCACCCCGATGGTGTAGGAGGCGGCAAGACAGGAGACCAGCTCTCAGGCTCTGAAAATGCACATCTGCTTCAGAGTTATGGCTCCAGATGTGTTTATCGCTTTGCAAGTGAAATCTTATCGTTAACAGAAATGATGGACTCTTGCATTATTACTGGAAGAATCCCAATCTTCCCTCCCTGCTATTACTTGACATTTATTGAGAGTGAAAAGTCAAGCCTTATCTGGATCGTATAAGGGGACTTTGAACTTGAACAATCTTGCTACAAAATAATTTCAGAGAGAATTTATTTTCTGGATTCAGATGTGTTTGGGGTTTGAAATAATACCCACCAGAGCCTGGGCTCAATTAAGGTGCCTTTTTCATGGGAAGGAGCATAATTAATGTGTATTTGCATGGGAGCCAGCAAAGCTGACTTGTAGGTTCCTTTGCAGAATTATTTTTTCTTTCCTTTATTTCTTTCTTTTTTTGAAGATTTTTATTTATTTGAGAGAGAGAGAGTGAGTGAGTGCACATGAGTAGGGCAGGGGCAGAGGGAGAAGCAGACTCCCCGCTGACAGGGAGCAAATGTGGGGCTCGATCCCAGGACTCTGGGATCACAACCTGAGCCAAAGGCAGCCGCTGAATGACTGAGGCATCCAGGCACCCCGCTTTGCAGATTTCTTAAATACAACTGTGCCAGCTTTGTTGCAGCAACTTGGTCCTGTGTCAATGAAAGCTAGCCATTTTTTCACACACAGACATTACAGTAAGTTATATAAATATACCGGCACATTATCAAAAGTGCAAAAGCAACCCTTTTGGCATTTCTGCAATGAAGCACAGTCTGCCTGTCCAGCCTCCCCTTGGATCAGTGCGGCCGAGGATGGGGTTTTCTGTTTTCTGACCTTGCGACCTCACGTGTGGCAAGTATGAACTCTCCGGGGGAAAGGAATATGCAGAAAAGCTGAATGTGTACAAGCTCCGTGCACTATCTTTCAGCAGATTTCAAAGAAACCCATTCCAAGGCTGGCTCTCATGGTGCGGTAAAGCGAAATAACCTCAGAATTCAAATGGGGACAGATACATGGAAGCCTGTTAGCGGGCAAAGTTGGGGAAGACAGAGACACACCAGGTCGTGAGTAACCAACACGCAGGTCAAGGTCTGTTTCTAGCCGAGCACATGTTATTCATACAGTAAGGATCCACTGTGATGTTTCCACGCAACATGGTTCTCTTGGGTCTTGACTCATTAGTAACATTATTCTGCCCCCACTTTTTTTTAATAGCATGTGGTGGTATTTTGAGAACTAACCAGCTGACTTAGGCAAACATCCTTCAATCTTACGACCTATATGTTCTTTTCTCCTCCACGGGATAATATGGGAAGATCCTATTCTGCTAGAGATGGGCCGGCCCTGTCTGGGTTCCTGCCACAGCCCATGGTGCAGACCCGGGTCTTGGGTCCGAGCACCAGTGTTCTCCGTGTTGACAGGTGGAAGGTTGGAGTTCAATGTTCCTTCCAGCCGAACGTTGTGCAGCTCTTTGTCCCACTGTCCACTGAGGCCAGGAGTCGTACGTCTCAAGGAAACTTCTTTCACACAGTCCGTAGTGGGCAGTTGCTGTCAGCCACCGCGAATAAAATACAGCTGGATTTCTAGGCGCAGGAGGCTGAAAGAGAAATTGGTTGGGGTTTGATATGTGAAGTACCTTGAAAGGGTCCCTTGGAAGGACCTTGGGAACTGCTTCTCCAGCTGTGATCGATAATCCAGCCCCAGAAGGCCCATGGACCTGCCTGACCCACGCAGCAGGTCAAGCGAGGCCCCTTCTGGTTGGGTCGCCTTGCAGTCCCGCCTGCTGGGCGCCTCTGCTTCTGCTCTTGGCATTTTCTCTCTCCTGCAGGAATAATGGAGACTGGTCAGTCTTTACTACGCATCACATCAACAGGAGAGGGAGGCGGTCCTTTTACACATGTTTTCGTAGACATCAGACTAGCTCCGTGGCAGTCTGTGTGACCCGAGTGTGGGGTCCCTGTGGAGGCACCTGGGGACAGAGCTTGGAGAGGCGGCTTGGGTATTCTGTTGCTCTGTAATGAGTGACTGCAACTCAGTAGCTGGAAACACCCACTCATGAGCTGCTAGTCCTGTAGGTCCGAAGTCTGGGCATGGCATGCCAGGGCTCTCTGCTGGAGAATTCCCTAACGTCAAGGTCAGGCCATGTGCTCACCTGGAGCTCCGAGTCCTCCTCCAAGCTCACGGGGACAGTGCAGGACTCTGTTTTCCATCAAGGACGGAGGTCTTCCTTCCCTGCTCCTACAGGCCTCCCTTCTTCCTGGCCACGTGGCCCCTACTGTCTTCAAAGCCAGGAAACAAGAATCTCCCTTCCATGGAACCCCTTACATGGTTCCAATCTTTCTCCCCAGGAAAAGCCCTGTCCCTTTTAAGGTCTGACCCGATGAGGTTGGAAACACTCAGATAATCTCCCTATCTTGAGGTCAACTGATTTGGACCTTAATGACAGCTGCAAAATCCCTTCCCAGTGGGACCTAGATTAGCACTTGAATAATCTGGAAGAGGTGTGTGTACGTGGGGGGGTGGTGGTGGCAGGAGCCGCGGGGCCACCTTTGATTCCTGCCTCCCGCAGAGCTGTGTGCAAGCAGAGTGTGGAAGGCTTGGAGGCCTTTTCTTTGTGAAGTCTGGATGCGCAGTGGGCCTGGGTGTGGGTGGGGTCTGTGGGAAGGACCAGGAAGTCCCGAATGGGGGAGACATTAAGCAATGCTTTGCAGGGGGTGAGGTTGTTGAGGGGGTCATCAGAGAGGTCCCTTGTTTCAGGGCTGGTGATGGGGAGATGGGGAGGCTGGAATGTGCCAGAGAAAGCTCTGGTGGCAGGCTCGCCACAGGTGTGATGTGTGGTTGGAGAATCTCTTTATCTGCCCGGTTTCATGGTCCACAGATTAGTGTCTGAAAGAAAAGAATGTCTCTCTGTTTGCCTCCAACTGTACAGTAAATAAGGAGTTCTCTTTGGAAATGGTTCCTGAGGGATATTTTTTGTCCCGGTTTCTTCCTGCAAACACCAAGCTGGAGTTTGGACCAGCTCCTTGAGTTCCTTCCTGTCTCTACTCGTGTGCAATTCTGTGACCCCGTTCGAGAACCAAATGGAAGGGGGCGGTTTTGGGTAATGACAACAGTATCAGTGTTTGTTCCAGATAGGATTGTCCTAGTCATGGGAACTTTGCCACCTTTTATCACTTCATTGCTTTTTTTCTGCTGGAAATGAGCTTGCCATCAGCACCATACGACAGGGTGTCAGCCACACTGGCCCAGGGTAGGGGTTGTGTCCCCACTGCTGCTTGTTTAGCTCTGGTCAATTATTTGCCCTCGGGAGAGTGTGTGTGTGTGTGTGTGTGTGTGTGTGTGTTTCTGGAATGGATGGATTCAGCGTGTATGTTCGAAACTTCTGGTAAATGACCTTCTGGGTGGACAGAAAATCTGAAGTGTCATCTTAAGTTACTAATTGGGAATTGATTGATACGGACTTAATTAGAGTGAGCCATGTGGGCATGTATAGAGGGGCAGGTGTGTGTGGGGATGAGTGTGGGGGCGTGGGTGTGGGGGGGTGGTGTGTGGAGGTGTCACTCTCCCCATAGCTTCTTCACCCCAGAGCATCCTCCCCTTCCTGGTGGACCGATGGTGTAAAAAGCTGCCCATCCCTTCTTGGTCTGCATCCTGCTCAAACCATGGTGGGAAACGAAATGCCTTTTTCTGTGAAAATTCACCTCACCGTAGAAGTACTTTTCTTTCTGCTTTGAGGCAGAATAACTGAAGTAGAACAACGTCAGGGCGCCTGGGTGGCTCAGTTGGTGAAGTGTCTGCCTTCGGCTCAGGTCATGATCCCAGGCTCCTGGGATCGAGCCCCGCGTCAGGCTCCCTGCTCGGTGGGGAGTCTGCTGCTCCCTCCACCCCTCCCCACGGCTCATGATCTCTCTTTCTCTCACTCTCAAATAAGTAAAAATCTTAAAAAAGAAAAAAAGAAAACTGGAAAATCTTTTTCAACTTTTTGCTGAAGTACAACATGTATATGGAGACTCAGCATATGGCTGAGTTTTTTTCACCAACTAATCCTCCCGTGTCATGAACACCCAGATTTTTAAAAAACAGAACATTATGAGTCGCATAGAAGTCCCCTTGTGTTCCCTTCCAGGCAGTGCCCCTCCGAGGGAACTAACCAGTCCTGACTTGGCACAGCCCGGGTTAGCTTTGTTGGCTTTGTGGTCCGTGTAAGTACAGTCACAGCACGTAGACTTGCATGTCTGCCTTTTTTGGCTCAACGTGGTGAGATTTATCCCTGTTGTCGAAGTGTGCTTATGAGCAGAAGGCCACTTTCTATTAATTAACTTTAAACATCAGGTGATGGAACAGATTGCTGAATTCTGAGGGTTTTTTTTTTCTTCTTTTTAGTATGGGAATATGGCTGTGGTTACGTAAGCATGCTCCTCCAGAGGGAAGATAAAGGGCACAATCCTTTTAGAAAATAAATGAGTAATATTTGCCAACCAACTTAAAAATTATCAGAATTCTTTAGCTGTGTATTTTCACTCCTGGGAAGCTATCCTTAGAAAATAGTCAGCAGGGGCGCCTGGGTGGCTCAGTGGGTTGAAGCCTCTGCCTTTGGCTTGGGTCATGATCCCGGGGTCCTGGGATCGAGCCCCACATCGGGCTCTCTGCTTAGCGGGGAGCCTGCTTCCTCCTCTCTCTCTCTCTCTCTCTGCCTGCCTCTCTGCCTACCTGTGATCTCTGCCTGTCAAATAAATAAATAAAACCTTTAAAAAAAAAAAAAAAGAAAATAGTCAGCAAAACCTCTGCACACAGACCAAATAGTTATTACGATGTTATTTTTGAGAATAGAAAAATTTGAAAATAAGTTAAGTGCCTGTAATTGGAAAATAGTGACATGTTCACATTAAAATAATGTTTAGAAAGAATCTTTAAAGCAATGTTAACATGCTCCAAATATAAGGTTTAAGTAACCAGGGTGTAAATGTATGTCCGGTATGATAGAAACTATTACCGAAATAGCCATTTTCAGAAGGACTGGGAAGAATTGTAACACAGTGTCAGTAGTGTTGTTTTTCCTCGGGATGGTGGGATTAGAGGAATCCTTTCCCCTATTCCTCGCCAGTTGTTTTGTTTTGTCTTGTTTTGTTTTAATTCTAGTTTGTTACTGTTTATAATTAGAAATAAAAACCTTAAAGTTTGACAAGGGTTAATATTGTCATACTCCTTAAGACAGCGATTTGTTTTCTTGGGGATGTTTTGGGCTTTGTGCTACATCCTGACCCCCGACGTGAGCGCCAGCCGTGAGCGTGGGGTGGTGAGCTCTGCTTCTGGCTTTACAGCTTTCCTGGTTTTCTCTGTTAGGTCAGCTCAACTACCAGGCTGCCTCTCCCGACGAAGGTGCTCTAGTGAGCGCGGCCCGGAACTTTGGCTTTGCCTTCCTCGCAAGGACCCAGAACACCATCACCATCAGTGAGTTGGGAACTGAGAGGACTTACGATGTTCTTGCCATTTTGGACTTCAACAGTGACCGGAAGCGAATGTCTATCATTGGTAGGTCTCCTTCAAGAGTGTGTCTGTGTGTCACTCATTTATCTATTTTATTTTATTTATTAAGATTTTATTCACTTATTTGTGAATAAATAAGTGAATTCACTTATTTGACAGAGAGAGAGACAGCGAGAGAGGGAACACAAGCAGGGGGAGAGGGAGAAGCAGGCTTCCCACTGAGCAGGGAGCCTGATGCGGGGCTCAATCCCAGGACCCTGGGATCATGATCTGAGTCAAAAACAGATGCTTAACAACTGAGCCACCCAGGCGCCCCTGAATCAATCATTTAGATGCAGCCTTTTGCACATTTTATTTAATGATCCCAGAATAACATGGGCAGTGAATGAACCACTTGGCTCCTGGGAAATTGCCATGGACTTAGTGAAACCTGTTTTTTTCCCCCGGCATTCTGGTTGGTGTCCGTCACTCAAAGGGACAGCTGCAGTATATCTGAATCTTGCAAATGTTGGCCTTCTTCCACAATATGAGCCTCCAGGTGCTGACTTGAGGGTGGGAACACGTGGGTGGTCAAGCTACACACGCACTGTGATTTTGTGAGACCCTCCGAGCACTTCTGCTCTGCACTTGGCATCAGGGGAGGGAGAGGCAGCAAGAGAGGGGTTCAGAGAAAAGCAACCTGTGCTTAGGAAGCAAGAGTGGACCTCCGGTCCAGGCGCAGGACAACAGGCCACCAAGTGAAGAGGATGACTGCTTCCCAGTGTTGGAAGTTTTAAGTTCATAATTTAAAACAATTTCAGATTTACAGAAAGACTGCAGGAATGATTTTTAAAAACTCTTGTATTCTCTTCCATATCTGCCAACTATTAACATTGGCCACGTAGCCTTCATCATTTTCATCATACACAGGTTCTTGTTTCCTGAACCATTTGAGAGTAAATTGTAGAGCTGATGCTCCTTTTCCCTGAATACTTAAGTAGCTATGTCCGATGAATAAGAACATTCACTTATATATAAATAAAATGATCCGAATCAGGAAATTTAACATCAAACAATATTATTATCTAATCTACAGGATGTGTTCCGATTTTACCAGAAATTTTCTTTGCCCTCCCTTCCTCCCTTCCTTCCCTTCTTCCTTCCGGTTCAAGATCCTAGATTGCATATGGCATTAGGGGACTGTTAACTCCAGTCTCCTTTAATTTACAAAATTTCTCAATTTTTTTCTTCCATACATTGACATTTTTGAAAAGCACAGGCCCACTATTTTGTCGAAAGTCTCTTGATTTGGATCTGTCGGATATGCCCTCATGATTGAATTCAGGTTATGCACTGTTGGCAGGAGGAGTCCGTGGACTGGTTGGTGCTCTGTCCTTCCCAGCATATCACATCTGGAGGCCCGTGATCACTAGTGATGTTGGCTTTGATTGTTCAAAGTGTCTTGAGATTTCTTCACTCTGAGACTGAATTTTTTTTTAATTATTTATTTCACAGACAGAGATCACAAGTAGGCAGAGAGGCAGGCAGAGAGAGAGGAGGAAGCAGGCTCTCCGAGGAGCAGAGAGCCTGATGCGGGGCTCGATCCCAGGATCCTGAGATCATGACCTGAGCCAAAGGCAGAGGCTTTAACCCACTGAGCCACCCAGGCGCCCCTGAGACCGAATTTTTAACCAGCAAAAACATATAGGTTCAACTGTCTACTGAATGCTGATTAGGCATATTTTACTGAGTGCTTTCTGTGTGCCTTAGCACTGATCTAGACCAATTATCATGCTTAGCCTTTACCTTGAAGAATTCAAAATCCAGTTAGTGATGAGGGCACATGCTATTATTACCACACAGATCCAAAAATCTAAGAAAAATGGCCACAGGAAGTCATGTTATGGTCCGAGTATTAAAGGCAGTCAGTGTTACGGGTTTATATGTAAAAGAAAGATTCCTGTGGTATAGACAAAGAAGGCATCATGGAAGAAACTAGAACACAGTTGGGAATCTGGCACACAGTTGGGAATCGGTCAGTATTTGCTGCGAAACTAAGTAAGGATATGAAAAAGGAATCTTTTCATATTTATGTCACTCTTAAGTTGTATGGAGGTGGTGGCTTGCCGATCTTGTTGAGAGTGAAGTTTTTCTAGGCACATTCATGATTTTAAATTAATGGTGAATTATTAGCAGACTAACCTCCAGATTAGCTTTATAAATGTGGTTTTCTATTACAGAATCAAACCCACCTTCATTATTTGCTTTTCCTTCTCTTGCTGTTAGTAAGAACCCCAGAAGGCAGTATCAGGCTTTACTGTAAAGGGGCTGACACCGTGATTTACGAACGGTTACATCAGATGAATCCAACAAAGCAGGAGACACAGGATGCCCTGGATGTAAGTCCCACCCTTACCCTTGATGCCACTGATTGCAAACCCCCTTTCTGATACTCTCTTGTAAGATCAAGTGAAAATTCTGTGTTAACTCTTGGCCCCTCCCTTGCCTCCGTGTAGCTGTGTGGAAAGGGCATGAATGTAGGAATAGGGCAGGCTGGTTCTGGGTCTGCCCCTGCTGCTGACTTCCTGGGACATGGCCATGCTGTCCTTTCCAACATCCAGGTTGGCAGCATCGGCAGGGCTGGCCCAGGGTAAAGACTGGTCTCTCTTCCAGTGACCTTGAGCAAGCTACATAACCGTAGCGAGCTGTGGTCTAATATCTGTGTGGGCTCCAGGAATTCCACCACCCTCCTAGTGTACGATGAAGGAAAGAGCATTCGTGTATGACGGGGCATGACAAAGCAATG
Source organism: Mellivora capensis (assembly GCA_004024625.1). Lineage (NCBI taxonomy): Eukaryota > Metazoa > Chordata > Mammalia > Carnivora > Mustelidae > Mellivora > Mellivora capensis. The sequence goes on from PISX010003950.1 coordinate 90,916, forward strand.
AGGTGGATAATTGAGTTTGAGGTGCTTGTCAGTAAATCAGTTTGGTTTTCATTACTTCAAATTTGTTCTCTGAGGGGAGTGTGAACTTAGTCCAGTGATAATTGCAGTTAATTCAGAATGCTTCTGGAAATGTTGCCCTTGGAATTGCTTACCAATCCTCTTACTGTTTTGGTTCTATCAATGATGGCAAGGAAGTATGGAGGACATCCATTGGTCCTGGTATCCCAGTCCTGCCTTTTTGTTTTGTGTTCTTGGGGAAACAGTTGTGTTTCACTGAAGCATTAATTGCCCATGTGAAAGAGGAAGAGGAAGAAGATAATTCCTATCAAGGAAGGTTGTTGCAAGGGAAAGCATCTTGCACAATTCCCAGCATTTAGTAAGTGCTTAGTAAAGAGTAGTTTCTTCCCTTTACTTTAAGGGTCTGGTTGAGTTTTGGGACCAGCCAAAGGTCCTTCAGGAAGAAGCCTGTATATGTTACTTCTTGGGATCACATTTTAAGTCAAGATAGGTTGTCAAAGCAGTTACAATGGATAATTTCTCATGAGGATATGAACAATGGCAATTTAATCAAACAGACGCACAACCTTCCAAAGAATCTTTGAAAGTGAACAGTCAGTTGGGGGAACTAGTTCCACCATCTTGGCTAGACAAGATGCAGCTGTGAAGTAATAAAGCATTTTTACTGGCTCACACTTGAGCTATTTAAAATAGCTTAAATGTGTTCACCATGATTAAATTTTCCAGACACTCTTTTTCATTTAAATGTTTTATCTCACCTTTAACAGGGGTTCAGGTATTTCAGAATTGGCTTGAGGAAACAATGCTTGGTTGAGAGTTCACAGCTGATTCGGCTCGTAACAGTTTATGGGAACAAGTTATAAAATTGTCAGGTCTGTGTTTACGACATCAGTACACCCCCCCAAGGCAGCTCCCTTGTCTGTTATTTTCTGAGTCGTTACAAGAAAAAGTTTTCTTCGCTCTAGTGACTTGATGTAGAAGAAATCTATACTTTTCTCTTTAACTAATTTGGGAACTACAGATAGGATCCTGAGAATACTTAGAAAAACAAAGTATTTGTTTAATCTCATCCACAGAAAGTATTTATTCAGAATTCATTATCTTTCATGACCTCTTTTTAAATTCTTACTGTATAACTTCAAAGAACGATTTCAAACTCGATCTTGAATTACATAAAATTAACTGTTGTTTGTTGGATGGATTATCTTTTGAATAGATCTTTGCAAGTGAGACTCTTAGAACTCTGTGCCTTTGCTACAAGGAAATTGAAGAAAAAGAGTATGAAGAATGGAACAAAAAGTTTATCGCCGCCAGTTTAGTTTCCACCAACCGAGATGAAGCTCTGGATAAAGTGTATGAAGAGATTGAAAAAGACTTAATTGTGAGTCTTAGCCTTCCCAACTCGATATTCTAAAGAGAATTGGAAGTTTTATTAAGTTTTGTTATATTTTTAATCTCATGCTTGAAAGAGAATTCTAACTTTAGCATTTCAAATTGGTACAATGGAACTAGGTCATTTGAGTTTCTTTTGTTCAGCAGGCAACATAGAAATTGCCATTATGAGAAACCAAAAGACAGAAAACATGGAGATTCTAATTAGATTCTGTTATTTTTGTATCACTCATTAAAATGCATTATGATTTTTACATAACCAACCAGCACATATTCATTACATTTTGAAAATCACTGAAAGGATTTTTATTTTGCAAAACCTTGAAACAAGAAAAACATACCATTTTTTAAGTGAAATTTCTCAAAATTGAACACTTACTGCCTGGAGAGTTTAGGTTAGAAGGATATGTTCAACAAAGAGCTAGTATCAACCTTTAGTGAAAGGCAGTGGCTTGTGTCCATTGAGGCAGTATGTAGACAATGAAAGTGTATTTTTATTTTATTTTTTATTTATTTATTTTTTTTAAATTTTTTTAAATTTATTTATTTGTCAGAGAGAGAGGGAGAGGGAGAGAAAGAGAGCGAGCACAGGCAGACAGAGTGGCAGGCAGAGGCAGAGGGAGAAGCAGGCTCCCTGCCGAGCAAGGAGCCCGATGTGGGACTCGATCCCAGGACGCTGGGATCATGACCTGAGCCGAAGGCAGCCGCTCAACCAACTGAGTCACCCAGGCGTCCCTGAAAGTGTATTTTTTTTTTTTTAAAGATTTTTATTTATTTATGTGACAGAGAGAGCGAGAGAACACAAGCAGGCAGAGCAGCAGAGGGAGAGGAAGAAGCAAGCTCCACATTGACAGGGAGCCCGATGCGGGGCTCGATCCTAGGACCCTGGGATCATGACCTGAGCCGAAGGCAGTTGCCCAACCAACGGAGCCACCCAAGTGCCCCTGAAAGTGTATTTTTAATGTCCTTAATTTTATACTTAGGTTTTTATCTTGGTAAAGGTTTTTATCTTGGTAAACTAAGAAAAATTTTTTGAATGTTTTGGGTTTTGATGAGTGCGAAACACAGCAGCCTTCCCTGTTGCTGCTGGCGGTCCGCCCCAGCGGAGCACCGACTAGGGGGTATAATTAGCCCTTCTTCTGGTTACAGGTTGGCAGATTGCAATTACAGAACATTTTGCTTACTCGCTAATTCCCTTTTTTTTTAAATGTACATTCCAGCTACTGGGAGCGACAGCCATTGAAGACAAGCTCCAGGATGGAGTCCCAGAAACCATTTCAAAACTCGCAAAGGCCGACATTAAGATCTGGGTGCTCACTGGAGACAAAAAGGGTAATTCCGTTTGCAGGGAAGCGTATCTGTTAATTCATTAAATATTCATAGCTCCTATTTCCCTCGCCCAAGATGACTTTCTCAGACTTTCCATCCTGCACAAACACTGCCCATTTCTTTAAGAAAACCTTCTCCATTACCCCAGTTCTCGGACAGCATATCCTTCTGGAAACCCCTCAGTGGTAGAGTTTATGTCTTATCATTGAGCTCCCGGTTAGGCTATGCTGACTATGATCAGTCTTCTGTCCCCAGCCAGAGGTGGGCTCCTCTGATGAAAGGACCATCCCTTTTGTCCCTTCTGTCCTCCCCAGCACTTTGCCATTATGTTGGGCGCAGAATGGAACAATACCGAATGCTGATCAACCACTTCTGTTTTCTGACCCATTTTATTGCTTTAAAATGATAAATTAGGGACGCCTGAGTGGCTCAGTTGGTTGAGCGGCTGCCTTCGGCTCAGGGCATGCTCCCAGCATCCTGGGATCGAGTCCCGCATTGGGCTCCTTGCTCGGCAGGGAGCCTGCTTTCCCTCTGCCTGCCACTCTGTCTGCCTGTGCTCACTCTCTCGCTCGCTCTCTCTGACAAATAAATAAAATTTAAAAATCTTTAAAAAAAATTAATTAAAATTTTATACCCAAGGGATGATCTTACTTTTTAAAATCCAGAGCTCAACAAGGAGTTGTTTGGCATTGCTACCTCACTCCACAAGCCTCCTGCGGAAAATCGGATAATTTCTCTTACCCTGACGTTGTTAATGGGTTACACACTCTGATAAGCTAAGGGAAGTCCTGACCTTAAACAAATAACAATGGGTGGTAATGGAAAAAAGGGGGGGGGGGATCTCCAGTAGGAGCCCTGTGTAAAGGTTTATGGAAATAGTTATCTTTTCTTTTCTTCTATAACAGAATGATTAAACCACAGGAACTGACTGCTTAGTATTTCAGTGAACACTGATTTATTAAATAACCAGTTCATGTGTTTGATGATACAGTTCTTTTTTATAACTGAAGACATCGCAAACAAGACTTTGACTTCACTTATTTTATCACAGAAAATGGGCTTTTTCTCCCCTTTGTGTGATTTCTATACATTGCTACAGAAAAAAGAGCATACTGGCTTGAATCTGCCTATTTCATGACTTGAAAAAAAGGCTCATTATTAGCTAAAGTCCATCATTCATCAATTGGAACAACACTTAATTTTAAAAATTTATTTATTTTTAGATTTTTTTGTATTTTTATTTTTTATTAACATATAATGTTATATATTATATACCTGTTTCAGGGATACAGGTCTGTGATTCTTCAGTCTTACACAATACACAGCGCTCACTACAACACATACCCTTACTTAATTTTTTTCTGTTGTAGAAACTGCTGAAAATATAGGATTTGCATGTGAACTTCTGACTGAAGACACCACTATCTGCTATGGGGAAGATATAAAGTAAGTAAAGGCAAAACGAGAGGCAGTAGACATGGCAGATGGGGAGAAATGGGAGCTGACTGTCACCTCACACAGTTTTCCTCACATTTAAATGAAGCAGGAGAACCCAGGTAGTTCCAAATTATCATGATTTGACCTTATTTTGTGCAGATTTTAGAGTTAGGGGAGCTTGGGGCCTTTATTTACTCTTTCAGGGGCCATTTCTCTCCATTCCTTGGGGAGTCCTCCGTGCTTACCTGTTGACAAAAAAAAAAAGAGAGAGAGAGAGAGAGAGAGAGAGATGTTACTAGCCAATTAATCTGAATTCTCTCCATGTGCTGCTTATAATTTTGGAAAGAAATACAGCAGGAAAGAATGCCACAATTTTGCTTAGAAGGAGATAGTTGGATGAGATGTACCTCTAGACTTGTCTGGATGGGGCAGACCTGGAAAGGCATCAGGAAGAGCCGTGTCCTGTTCAAAAGCTGAGAGAGTGTCGCACAAGTTCTTGGGTGGTGCTATCTTGACAGCTATATTTCTTTCTCAAATCTTTTCCTTACAACACCTCCTCCAGGCCGTCCCAAAGCCAGAAGCTGTGGGCAGACACACTTGCCTAGTCTGGTAGGATGACGAGGGACTTAGGCTTGAGCTTAGCCCAAAGGCCGAGAAGTGATAAGATGATGAGGGAGTTGATGGTTGTGGTTATTCTTCTTTCTAATGGTGGTGCTAGAGCTTTTGCGAGCTGTTCCAGTATACTGGGCACTTGGCTAAATTAGACAAAATCGGTAGCTCTAACATCTAAATAGATCAGTTCTGTTTGCATAAACCATGCCTCTTTGTGCTTTTTAGCTTTTAAAAAATAGGGATAGACAAATAAATACTAATATGTTTATGTAAGTAGTTTCTTGGTTTCAAGTGATTTGGCTAATGGCCAGATGGTCTTATTTCTTATAGATGGGGGCCTTAATAGAGTTCGGGTTATTATGCCCCAAAAATGGGTCCGTGATTAAAGGAGCGAGACTGATATAAAGCGAAGGTCAAGCAAAGCTTTATTTCGCGCCAAGCATCAAGAATCTAACCGAATGTTCGGGGCTGCACCTCTTACAAGAGAGGGCGACCCCTCTCTGTTTCACAGACTAGCTTTTAAGGGCAAAGGCCATGAGGTTGGGCCTGGCCACACACAGGTGGCCAATGAGATTGTAACACACACAGAAAACTCCATAGTGATGCTAGGTGACCAATTGAATTACAATTTACCCTAGTAGACTTTTGAACCAGCCTATCACCTTGGTCAGAATTGGCGCCCAAAAGGTGCCCAAAGGGCGGGGCCCATACTCCTTGGTAACTAGGGAGACTGTATGCATCCCCTCACTGATCGGATGTCTCCACCTGGCCTGACCCATCCTTGTATTTGAGCTTTGTTACCTGGGGCTGGTTTCCTGGACTTGTTTTTAAGTAAGTCCCCTGGGTGGGGGGGGGGAAGCAGGGACAGTTTAAGGCTTAAACAAGTTTATTGTTTAACCTCAATGGAAGCCTCTGGCTAAAATATAAAATAGGTCCTTACTGGGTCTCTCTTTCTCAAGTGTTGAAAATCGGGCCCTGAGCTAAATTAGAAGGTAAAATCTATGCAAGTAGCAAATTTTGTGAGCCTGCTGTTAGTTAGGTTTACTTTGTAGAGGGCTGACTCCCCATCTTTCTCAGTAGATGCTTCCTGAAAGGCTGATTCCTGCATAATGGCTTGGATGGGGAACTTCCTGTTTTTTCTCTTCCAGCCTTTTAGTGATTTGTCTTGATCGCTCTTTAATTTCAACTTGAAAATGAGCAATTAATGTAGAAAAAAAGTAACAGATACCTCATCCTCTAGGGCACTGGTTCTCAACCAGGGGTGATTTTGCCTTCCAAGGAACATTTGGCAACGTCTGGAGACATCTTTAGTTGTCGTAATGCGGGGGGCGGGGTAGGGGCCAGGGATGCTGCTGAACTTCCGATGATACAACGGACAGCCACACACAACAGAGAAGTCCCTGGCCCCGAGACACGGTAGTGCTAAGGTGGAGAACAGTGGCTGTGTGTGTCATGAGGAAAGCTCCGGACTGAGAGTAAGGAGACCTGAGTTTTCATTGCTATTTTCCTATCAATTTGGTGCAGGTCAATCAGCTCATCTCTCTTGGATTTGATTTCCTTATTTGTAAATGAAGAGTCTGGGTGAGATCTTTGTGGACCCTTCCACTCCAAAATTCCGTAACTCATTTTTCGTTCACATGAATGTATTATATGCGGTCTTCTCAATTACTTGTTGATATAAAGCACTGAGAATTTCTCAAAAGCAAACATAACTTTATGTGGGAGTAAGCTGCTTCTTGCCAACTAGTAGCCACTTTATGATATGCCAGGGGTTCATGCCAGGCATTAAAATTCAGATCAAGATTGCCTGCCTTATTCCATTGCTTGTGAACACATTTTCAACTGTGTCTTCCGTCAGCTGTCTTTGACAGTTAACAAAGCACCACAGAGTGGTGCCCCACAGAGTGAGGAATTAAGACTTAATGAGAGTATGTCATCGGATTTTAAAATGGGCAGAGGACTTGAATAGACTTTTCTCCAAAGAGGATGTACTAATGGCCACCAAGCATATGAAATGATACTCAACATCACTAAACATTAGGGAAATGCAAATTAAAGCTAGCAGAAGCTATCACCATATACCCTTTTAGGATGGCTCCTATCAAGACAACAGGGCAGGGCCCCTGGGAGGCTCAGTCTGCGTCTGCCTTTGGCTCAGGTCATGATCCCAGGGCCCTGGGATCCAGCCCCACGTAGGGCTCCTGCTCAGCAGGGAGCCTGATTCTCTCTCTTCTCCCTGCCTGTGCCCTCTCTCACTATCTCTGTCTCTCTCTTTTAAATAAACAAAATCTTTAAAACAACAATAATAACAAAAACCCCTAAAAACAACAACAAACAGAAAATAACAAATGTGGGCAAGCATGTGAAAATTAGAACCCTTGTTCACTATTGGTAGGAAATAAAATGGTGCAGCTACTATGGAAAACAGCATCATGATTCCTCAGAAAAATCACAAATAGAATTACGGTGTGATCCAGCAATCCTGCCTGTGGATATATATCGCAAAGAATTGAAAGCCATAACTCAGTGAGATTTTCATACCCATGTCCGTAGCAGCACTAGTGACAATAGCCAAAAGTAGAAGCAACCCAAATTCCCACTGATGGAGAGATGAATGGATAAACAAAATGTAGCATAGCCATACAATGGGATAGTCTTAAAGAGGAAGGAAATTCTAACATGTGCTACAGTAGGAGTGAACCTTGAGGACAATGAAATAAGCCAATTGCAAAACAAACCAACCAACCCAAATACTGTGTGATTCCAGTTACAGGAGTTATCTAGAGTGGTCAAATTCACAGAAACAGAAAATAAAGTAGTAGTAACCAGGGACCAGGGAAAGGAGGAAATGGGGAGTTATTAATTGGTATAGAGTTTCAGTTTTGAAAGATGAAAAAGTTCTGGAGATTGGTTACAAAGCAAAGCGAATATACTTAATTCTACTGAACTGTATACATAGAAATAGTTATGATAAATTTTATGTGTTTTTTAAATCACAGTTTTAAAAAGATTATTTATCCAAAATATCTCACAGTCAAGGGCCGGTTTATAGTCTTGTACTCTTAAAACACTTAAATAAATTTCTTTCCCCCCAGTGCTCTTCTTCACACAAGGATGGAAAACCAGAGGAATAGAGGAGGCGTCTATGCAAAATTTGTACCCCCGGTGCATGAACCTTTTTTTCCATCTGGTGAAAATCGTGCCTTGATAATCACTGGTTCTTGGTTGGTGCGTATCATTACCGAAGCTGTACCTCTGGCTTAAACTAAAGCAGTTCATTGTGGATTGATTTGAGATGGTTTCCCATACTAACTGCCAACCGAAAAATCTCTTAGCCTGCAAATGAATGGGCAATTTCCCAAGTTTGAGAATTAATATTATATGATCTACAAAAGGAATTATATCACACTGGTAATAGTGGTTACCCCTTGTTCATCAATCAGTGGGTCATTTTAATTTTCTTCTGTGTACATTTTTGTATCTTCTAAAGCTTATGGTAAATAGGGTTTATAGTCAGAACAGTATCACCCATGATGTAACCCAAGAACCATCCTTCACATGATGAAGGTCTTGGGAATGACACTCTTGATATAAAAATGCAAATGGTTGTAATCCTCTGATTTCACCCAGAATGAAATTCTTTTGGAGAAAAAGACCAAGAGCAGTAAGATTCTGAAGCTGAAGTTCCCAAGGACAGAAGAAGAACGACGCATGCGGACTCAGAGTAAGCGGCGTCTGGAAGCTAGGAAAGAGCAGCGGCAGAAGAACTTTGTGGACCTGGCCTGCGAGTGCAGCGCGGTCATCTGCTGCCGGGTCACCCCCAAGCAGAAGGCAATGGTGGTGGACCTGGTGAAGAGGTACAAGAAGGCCATCACGCTGGCGATTGGAGATGGGGCCAACGATGTAAACATGATCAAAAGTGAGTCTCGCCCACAGCCGGTGCCACCGGAGCTGCCGAGAGAAGCAATGGCAGGGATGTTTGGGGAAGGGGGTATTCTTTCTGTCATTGCTTAGGCTTTCATAAAGCAGATGCCTGACAAAGGCCCTTCTGCATGATGACACCTATGACCCTGCCCTCAGGAAGCTCAGGCTACCCAGTAGGAGGGAGCAGGGAGGACAGTGCCACTTGGGGAATGCCAAGTATAGGAGTTCCAAATGGGGGAACTTAGCCTTATTTGTTGCCCTCTTACATACATGTGGATTTGTTTTCCTTCTTTTGCTACTTCTCCATATTTCCTTAAGACTTATTTAAAAAATCCTGCTATTTAATAGTTTTGCAAAAATCTCTGCTGAGCTTGGAGTGAATTCTCTTGGTTTTTGAGAGTATTTTTTTTTCATCTGAGCATCTTTTTCTAGGGCTTTCTTCTTGCTCTTGACAAACTGGGTGACCAGGGTAACATACGTGGCATTGAAGCAAAGCTCCAACATGGTCTCACAAGCCTCCTGACCTTCCTAGAAGAGTATCAAGGGTCGTTTTGCTGGTTGGAGCACCCTAGGTCTTCAAAATTGAAGAACCGAGTTCTATCACACAGAAATACATTGTACTCGTAGTAAAGTGTGCAGAACCAAACCCTCATCAACATGTCTGAATCCTGGGTTGGTTTTTGTTTTTTTCTTCCCTCCCTGTGTTACTGTCAGGGAGCTTCTCGTAATGGAAAGGCCCCAGCTAGCAAGACCTAAATGCTTGTCCTCACTCTGATGCCAACATGCTGTGTCACCTTGGGCTCATGCTGAGGCCTCAGCTTTCCCATCGAAAAAATGAGAACATTATCTTTGACGTCCCCTCCAGTTTTGTGGTATGATTAAGATGAGCCTTGTTACATGACCACACACGTCCTGGTATGCCGGCTACTTTAACTGCATAATGTATAACTAGGCTTAATTCAGCCTATTTTGTAATTCATGTCTTTTTCTTTTCTTAGAGTCTCCTCCTCCTCCTTCTCGATCTATACTAAGAATATTCCAACTCTGTCTTCCTCAGCAGGAGTCAGCTATATGACGTATGTCTACTTTATCGTGTGTATGTCTGTGGCCACCGCTAGTTGTCATTCCTCTCCAGTGTGTTTTGCATGTGTTCACCCTACCATAGGACTGGCATTTCTTGCTCCAAATGCTATCAATTTCTTGCCCCTACAGCCGGTTCTAGTTCATTTTCCATTTGGGATGAAAATCAAAGAAACGCAGGTCTCCTCAGAAGTCCAAGTACTGATAGTGCTTTTTATACTTTAGAAAAACTGGCATCACTTTTGTCTGCATAAAAAATAATATGCAGAAATGATATTTGCTTAGAAGGAAGTACAGTGAAATTTAAATGTCCAAAAATCTGGCCATTTGTTAGCATGTTCCACGTTTAGTAGTGTAGCCCAGTGGAAGTGGAGGGAATTGAAACCCGCCATATGGACGCAAGGACTCTCCAGGGCAGCCTGCCCTCTCTCCCTCTCTTAGGCTGGAAGAGGTCTGCTGGCTGGTGCCCTAAGAAGGTCTAACACCTTAAGAAGGAACAAGCAGCATGAGAGGGGAGACAGAGGCAGAAAAGCATGAGGACATGACGGGTTTGTTAAACAGCTATGAAGGAGCCTACCAGTGAGGCATCTGAAATTACATTTTTGAAGCTTCAGGAAAATCCAGGTGTCTATATTTAGATCATAGGGGGGAAAAAAGTGTGGCCTTATAAAGTACATCTGTTCAGTTGCCTTGAATCCCCTGTGAGCTGTGGCCGTGTTCGTTTCACATACTGTCCTTGGTGTGCTCAGCAAAAAGGCTGGGTTGGACATCGGGACCTGTGGCCGGCGTTCCTTCTCCTTGGCCCCAGGAGCATCTCCATATTTCCCTTTGTTGCTTGTTCAGGAAAGAAGGCCACGGTTTGGGAGGAAAGGACAGTTTGGCAACCATGCCTAGTCATAAGAATTATTTATGTGTTTTGAAAGAAATCATAAATATTGACTGAGACATGCAATTTATTCTATTTTTTAGAATTGGAAAGTGTTGCTGAAAACTTAGGTTTGGCCAAGTCACTGTGTTGCTTTGAATTTGCCAGACCTTGTATTCTGCCACCATGGCAGGATTTGGGGAGCGTCTTTCAGTTGGAAACCCTCCTGAGTTGGCAGTCACTCTCAGGTCTAAGCAAAAATACATTGTGTTCTCCAACACATGTTCTCTAATTGATGTTTAGTACATCTTTACTTCCATGTCTTTTAAGACCCAGATAAAGTTCATAATTCTCAAAGTTGAAACTGTGACTAAGTGACTTTTGGAAGGACGGATAAAAATTTGACTCTCATTTTTATCCATTCTGGAACCTTCCCCAGAAAAAAACCGTGCCTCTTAAGGTCATGGTGGGCCATGATTAAATGCTGAAAGTTTAATATTATCTTTGTTAAAATACTTTTGATTGCAAATATTAGAGAACTAAAGTAAGCTCAAGACAAAAATATTTATTTTAAAAGATAAAAAGATGGGGGCACGTGGGCAGGGGCTCAGTTGGTTAAGTGTCTGCCTTCAGCTCCAATTGTGATCCCAGGGTTCTGGGATCAAGCCCCATGTCGGGCTCCCTGCTCAGTGGGGAGTCTGCTTCTCCCTCTGCCTCTCCTCTGCACTCCTGCTCTCTCTGTCCCAAATTTAAAAAAAAAAAAAAAGATATTTTGTGCCTCCCAAGAAGCCAAGCCTCAAAGATGCTAGAACCAGGACCTGGAGCTGCACCAGGAACCCAGCTTCTGGTTTCTCCCTCTTTCTAGACTTCTTCAGTTCTCTGCCCCTCAGAACCCCTCAGGAGGGAAAATAGATAGATAGATAGATAGATAGATGATAGATATCTATCTCTCACAACTCAAGAATGTGTAGGTTAAAATTCCAAAGACAAACACACCTGAATCTTAATTCCGAAGTGTGAAAGCGACACTGATCACCCCAGTTTGGGTTTTCAGTCAAGGTTAGTACAAGAACCAGACCCCACTGGGTACTTTAAGCAGGAAGTGATTAATACAAGGGACCAGGTGCTCATGAAAGCTCTGGATGGATGGAAGAAAGCAGGTGCTAGCTCGAGTCTCTAACATCTTAGTCACTTACCAGGGGAGCTTCTAGCTTTGAGGCTCCTGTGAAGGGCTTTTCAGTTGAGCAGCTTTTGTCTGTCAACATCCAGGCAGCTGGAGAGAGGATATGAACTGTGCTGCAGAAATGCCAAAAAAAGGAAGGGTGCTGAGCTCCGGTTTGCGTTGTTCCACTTCAAGTGGCTCGTAACAATGGAACCCAATTCACAAACAGAACCTAGTGCCAGGGAGTCTGAGCGGTGTAAGGTTTTTATGTGCTTTCCCACCTTTCCCATAGAACAAGGGTGGAAGGGAGGTTGGGAGGGCCAGTGTGTAGCATCCGCTGCTGAGGACCTCCAGGGACGCAGGGACCAGGGATGTGCAGTTTGCACGGACTCCTCGGTGGACCCCGTGGGTGGGAAGGATGGCTAATGAGCTGGGCAGATAATCCAAATGGAAGTCGCCACCCACCTGAGATCCTTCCACAAATACCTTTTAGAGGCCCCAGCGTGTGTTCTTTTGAGCAACCCTTATCTCTGACATGGAGTTCAGAAGCTCGGGTGGGGCTGGTGAGTGAGAGTTTTCACACATATTGTTCAAAGAATGTATTTCTGTGTTTTGCTGTGGAAACATTTTCATCACCTCAGTGTTTCACCTTAAGATTAGCTTATGATTCACGTATGTGCTCCCTGTGCCCCACAGCTGCCCACATCGGCGTTGGCATAAGCGGGCAAGAAGGTATGCAGGCTGTCATGTCAAGCGACTACTCCTTCGCCCAGTTCCGGTACTTGCAGAGGTTACTGCTGGTGCACGGCCGGTGGTCCTACATACGGATGTGCAAGTTCCTGCGCTACTTCTTCTATAAGAACTTCGCATTCACTCTGGTTCATTTCTGGTACTCTTTCTTCAATGGGTACTCTGCGCAGGTAACAGAACGATAATTAGTATTATCTTATGAGTAGAAGTCTTCCATAAATAAAACTCTACTTCCGAAAAAAACATTTCCCCTCCGTACTTGGGGTTTGGATGTTCTCTCTCTATTAACAGTTGAAGCATGGATTGAGATTATAGATGACTTTTCTTTTAAAAGGTTTCTGGTGCTTTAAAAAATACTTTATTTTGCCTTCAAAAAGTTGGGATTTGTTCCTGACCTGCTGGCTTTTGTTACTTGTCTTTGCCTTTACCCTAGATTATTTTTCCCTGGGTCACCTTGCCATTAAGAATAGCAAGACCGGGACGCCTGGGTGGCTCAGTTGGTTAAGCAGCTGCCTTCGGCTCAGGTCATGATCCCAGCGTCCTGGGATCGAGTCCCGCATCGGGTTCCTTGCTCGGCAGGGAGCCTGCTTCTCCCTCTGCCTCTGCCTGCCACTCTGTCTGCCGGTGCTCGCGCTCTCTCTCTCTCTCTCTCTGACAAATAAATAAATAAAATCTTTAAAAAAAAAAAAAAAAAGAATAGCAAGACCAAATTACTCAATGTTGAACGTATAAAATGATATTGTGACTGAGGCTAAATTTTGGATGATCATCAATCTGTTCTCTTCACCTGTTGATATTTGTTGTTAGTGCTGAAATGGCAGTGGGGAACATGCAGAATATGCTGAAATGGTAGATAGAGCAGAAAAATATCATTAGTAATAATTAACCTGATTCAGTGCTTGTGGTTGTCCAAACTTCTGATGCCACAGACAGATGGTATCAGAAGAGCCTCCAAACCCGAGGGCTCGGGGCAGCCTTGAGCACAGTGAGGGCCTTCGTCCTGCTCCCCTGCAGGCCTGTGCGGAGCTGGTGGCAATGAGTGAGCCTGGCTCCCTTCCGCTGCCCTGCGGACCCGTTTGTGCACGGTCCTGCCTATCCCTTCCAGAAGCCCATTTTTCATATTCACATTCTGCCTCACAGATGCTTACATGGAAACGTGAGACTCGCAAAGTAAAAGAACATTTGAATGATACCGTACATGCTTTTTGAACCAGTTTTGGTGTTATGTATTCTAATTCATTAATCAAGGGATGTGAAAAGGATCGGCACCAACATATTTTCCAGCATTAGTCAAACAGAAGGGACTCCTTTCCAAGACATGTTTTGGCGCATATTCCCCCACCTATGCTAGAAGGCAGGGTTGTTTCTGTGGAGCGCTCTTTGATTCTGCCCGTTCCACGAGGCCGCACACAGCCGGGGCCCTGCCCGCTCCGGGAGAGGGGAATGCGCGTGGACTGGGCAGGCAGCACGTGCTGGTTGGTGACACAGCCACGGTCTTCTCCCCACAGACCGCGTACGAGGACTGGTTCATCACGCTCTACAACGTGCTCTACTCCAGCCTGCCCGTGCTCCTCATGGGGCTGCTTGACCAGGTGGGAGCCTCGTGCGGACGAGGGCAATTCAGGGCAGACTGGGCCCCTGTTCGAGAAGTTAAAAGTGAATATTTCAATGCATTCTTTTGGTTTTCATGGCTTCCCGAGAAAACCCTATTCTTGCCCTGTTGTTCGGCGACCAGGAACAGCTGCTGTACTTCCTGTATGACAGTGACAAAAGGGGGTTTCTGGGCCTGGGCTGAATTCACAGGCAGGAGAGTTTATTGTCTCCCTTTTGGACACTAGGAGTTTCTTGTCAAGACACCTGACAGTATGGTCTGTCTCTAGAGCAGTGACTCTAAAATTGTTTTACTCTTTCTCCAAACATGTGTTTAATTCCCAGATTAGTCCACATTCCATCCAGGAGCAATTCTTTGAAAAAAAGGGCTTTAATGAGTAAAAAGAATAATTTGGAATTAACCCATCAACTTGGATGTGAAAAGACTTTCTAAAAAAATTAGAATATATGCTCCCAGGAGGTAAAAATAGTCTCCCTACATTTTTTTTTTTTTTTTACATGACTATTTGCTTTCCTTCTCTGAGTAGCAAACTAATAGATCTCTACCTCGTCCCTTTCTTAATTAAATAGCAAATAACGGTGGACTAAAGTAAAGGGGTTGGTCCTGCACACTGAAACCATTCAGGACTTACCTTGCTGAGGTTTTGCCTTCCTAAAACTAAGCTGAAACTCTTTGTGAGAGAGAAATTGGAATGGATCTCGGAGCTCTTGGGTCCTGGATGGTACACAACTATTTTTCGTGTTTTTTCCCTTTAAGGATGTGAGTGACAAACTGAGCCTCCGCTTCCCTGGGCTGTACGTCGTAGGACAAAGAGACTTACTATTCAACTACAAGAAGTTCTTTGTAAGCTTGGTGCATGGGATTTTAACATCGATGGTTCTCTTCTTCATACCTCTGGGAGCATATCTGCAAACTGTGGGACAGGATGGAGAGGCGCCTTCAGACTACCAGTCTTTTGCTGTGACCATTGCTTCTGCTCTTATAATAACAGTGAATTTCCAGGTACACGCGTCAGTCGACTGTTCCCAGTATCTGTCAGTTACCTGCATTTCTGTACGCGGACCGGTGTGCGCGTCCACCTGGCTCCCACTCTCCCTCCCACTGAGCCTCAGCCGCTTTAAAAAATGCAAATGCTATCTGCACCCCTTACACCGAGCACATTTCCCTGCTTTTTGCCTGAGCCAAGGATAGTTTTTGATTGTTCGGTATTCAAGCCAAATCATGCCTAAGTTGTTGAATTCTATTTTCAGAATCCTTAGATTCTTTATTCCTTGGTAACTCCCCAAAAGTGAATGTTCTGTTTTTCTCTGGTTTCTCTACAGATTGGCTTGGATACTTCTTACTGGACTTTTGTGAATGCTTTTTCCATTTTTGGAAGCATTGCTCTTTATTTTGGCATCATGTTTGACTTTCATAGTGCTGGAATACATGTCCTCTTTCCATCTGCATTTCAGTTTACAGGTTGGTATTTTCTAAATTCCAAAAATAAAGGTAAAGAAAAGTGTTACTGGTTTAGACTCTGAGGTAACTTCTAAGTAATAACATGACGTGTAAGTTATTGCTGGTGAAAATTAATGTCCTGACTGGCAACTGAATGATGGTGGTGGGCTGGAAGTGTGGGGATAATGTGACAGGAAGAAAGCAAAATTTAAAAATTTGATATAATTGTGCATCTGTTCAGTTAGGAGATCCCCCCCTCCAAATCTAATATTGGTATGTTCCTGGGAAATCGAGTATGCACATAATGCTGGTAGCATAATATACTGTTTCCAAAGCACTATCTGGAAATACATAATGAACTATAAAAGTTCTCGTACATTTGGACCCAGGATTTCCACTTGGGGAAAACACCTAAAGATAAAACATACCAATTTTTGGAAAAATCAATTTGTACAAAGATTATATCACTGCAATTCTAATTATAATTTTTTAAAAATGGAAATAGTTCAAAGACCTAATAAGAATATTATAGTAGCTAATCAAGGTATGAGTCCCATATGATGAAATTTTAGAATTCAGAAGTGGAAAACCTACCACATCATTAGAAGAATGTATGCAGAGGGGCGCCTGGGTGGCTCAGTGGGTTAAAGCCTCTGCTTTCGGCTCAGGTCATGATCCCAGGGTCCTGGGATTGAGCCCCACATCGGGCTCTCTGCTCCGCGGAGAGCCTACTTCCTCCTCTCTCCCCCTGCCTGCCTCTCTTGCCTACTTGTAATCTCTGTCTATCAAGTAAAATAAATAAAATCTTTAAAAATAAATAAATAAAATAAATAAATAAAGCCTCTGCCTTCTGCTCAGGTCATGATCCCAAGGTCCTGGGGTCGAGCCCAGCATTGGCCTCTCTGCTCAGCACGGAGCTTGCTTCCGCCCCCCTCTCTGCCTGCCTCTCTGCCTATCTGTGATCTCTGTCAAATAAATAAATAAAACCTTTAAAAAAAAATGTATGCAAAGCAATAAGTAAACTTACAAAAATACTTTAGAAATAGTTTACAGCTGTATAAAATAGGACAAATGATAAATACTAGAATGAATTTGAACTATTTCATACATATTACAAATTTTTAAATATGAATTGGAATTTACAAATTTTTTAGTTTATTAAATGCAGTGGCTTGGATTCAGTGAGGGAAAAAAGCCCCCATAAACTAGTTTCCCTGTAAAAGATTAGTTTGTTTTGTGGGGTTTTTTTTAATGGCCAGCTGTAAAAAGACATTTGCTGTGGTAATAATCCTTTTCTTGGGATTGAGGTCATTTTTTTGATGATTGTTTTTCTTCACCGACTCTGTGTTTTAAAAAGCTTATTAGTACACCGTTACTTAAAATATTCCCAAAGGGAGGGAGTGTTTTTTATTTAGCAGTGTAAAAACACATTTAAAAAATTAAGGCCACTACTTTCATAAACTTACAGTGTAAGTACAGGGAACACTGTGATAGATTTGGCTCTAAGGGATGTTAATTATAAAATTGGGTAGTTATATATGATTATCTGGTTGTATGAATTATTACTTTCTCACATAAACTAGCTGCCTAACTGCAATGGAAAAAGCGAGGCTCTAGTCAGATGGATATAGGGTTTAATTTAGGAGTTGCCACGACTAGTTGTTACCCTGGGAAATCTTTTTACTTCTCCACAACTCAATTTCCTTGTGTGGCAAGGAGGTTACTCTTCATCCCTCAGAGGTAATTAAATGGCATGACCTGTATAAAACACCTACCATAAGGGCTGTCATACTAATGGCAGGGCGAGTTGCTACTGTTACTTGGAGTTTCAAACTATAAATTGGAAAGTAAATTCCTGGAAAAATGTATTAGTATAGATGGCCTAACTTTGCATTTTTACCTAATGCAATGTCAACAAACACTTTCTTTTTTCCTTATTTAGTTGTTCAGCGATGTACACTTGCCTTCCTCATTTTGCTTTGCTTAGTCCTATTTTTATTTTTTTAAAGATTTTATTTACTTGACACACAGAGAGACAGCGAGAGAAGGAATATAAGCAGGGGGAGTGAGAGAGGGAGAAGCAGGCTTACTGCCCAACAGGGAGCCAGGGTCCTGGGATCGAGCCCCACGCCGGGCTCTCTGCTCAGTGGGGAGCCTGCTTCCTCCTCTCTCTCCCTCTGCCTGCCTCTCTGCCTACTTGTGATCTCTCTCTCCGTGTCAAATAAATAAATAAAATCTTTAAAAATAAATAAATAAAAAATAAAATGTCCATTCCTTCAGCAGTGACGGGATGTTCTGGGGAGGCCAATCTGTGAAAGTTTACCACAGACAATCATTTAAGGCTTCAGGAATGTTCACTCTGCCCTGAGGATGAAGGACCCCTGGGATTCACTGTCCATGTCTTTACAGGCACAGCATCAAATGCCTTGAGACAGCCATACATTTGGTTGACCATCATCTTGACTGTTGCCGTGTGCTTGCTGCCCGTCGTCGCCATACGGTTCTTGTCAATGACCATCTGGCCATCAGAAAGTGATAAGGTACAGAAAAAACAGTATTCTCCCCATTCGGAGTGCCCCTCACAGCAAGGCCTGTCCCCAAAGCAGCTTTGCTGCAAAATTCTAAATCCGTGGCAAGTTTGGTGTGAACATTTTTTAATACTACTTCTCTTTAACTCCATCTTGCAATTAAGTCCTTTGGGACTGGGATTTTTGTTTGCATGCTTTTTATTTTAAACATTATCAAAGGGAGAATAGTATAATGAACCCCACAGGTCTATCTGCTCAATTTAACAATTACAATATTAACATTTTTCCCTGCAAAGAGGTTGGGTTTTCTTCAAGAAAAATGCCCCCTCTTCTGGCAGGATCCTCTGAGCTACAAGTTGTCCAAATAATGCATCACTTCAGCTCGCATACTGACTAGCAGGCCTGGGTGACTCAGCACCGTAAGTCGTCCAAGGGGACGAGCGCCTTAATGTCCGTCGGAAAAGGCTGGGGTTCTTTCCCCCGCTCCCCTCTGCTATCCTTGCTATAGCTTCAGCTTGGAGCTGGCTGCTGCAGTTCTGGGCATCTCCTGACCCCTCACTGGCCAGGGGAGGCCGGAAGCGTTCCCTTAGGAGCCCCGGAATGGGGCATGGGAGGGCCCTGCCCGCTCCTGGCAGAAGCCAGACCAGGTCACAGGGCCGTTCCTGGCCGGTGCTGAGCGAGGCAAGCCCCAGGTCCTGCTCCTGGGAGCGCCGTCCACATCCATGGAGGGCTGGGGCTGTATACGGGAAAACTTCATTTTCATCAGGAAGGAGAGGACCCTGGGCAGGTAACCTTCCGCGTCCCCTAGATGGCCCTTTCCCGCTGACCGGAAGATGCAGTAGCAACAAGGGTTTTCTCTTGAACCCGCACCAGTCTCACTTGTCCTGGGAAGGGACGTAGGCGAGTGGCGTGTTCGGCTCCGGCTTTCTCGCTGGGAGACCGGGGCAGTGCTCCGCAACCTCCCGGTATCAGAGGGGGCCGGGGCCGCCGCCTTCCAGGAGACCGCTTGGAACCGGCCCCCCCAGCCCCGTTAGCGCGCGCCCGGCCCCCCTCCGCCGTCCCACGCCCTCCCACGCCTTCCATGTCTCTGCCGTCCGCAGATTCAGAAGCACCGCAAGCGCCTGAAAGCCGAGGAGCAGTGGAAGCAGCGGCAGCGCGTGTTCCGCCGGGGCGTGTCCTCCCGCCGCTCCGCCTACGCCTTCTCGCACCAGCGCGGCTACGCAGACCTCATCTCCTCGGGGCGCAGCATCCGCAAGAAGCGCTCCCCCCTGGATGCCATCATCGCCCAGGGCACCGCCGAGTACCGGCGGACGGTGGAGAGCTGACGCGCCTGCCCCCCGGGTACAAATGTCTATTTTTTTACGGAGAGATTCTCAGGACTTTTTAAAGACAAGAAAACCCTGGATTTGTCCTGAGGAAGTTAAAGACCACCACCTTCATCACAAGCTACTTGGGCTGCTGGACTGCTGCAATAGCGAAGGATACCTTCCCAAGTCCTGTTATTCAGCTGTGTTCTTTATGATTCAAAGGGAACGTGTTAATCCAGTCTCCATCTAGGACAACAGAATTAGGCAATGTCTTCAATTTCAATTCAGATGGTACTCGTTATAAAATCACATTTAGATCATCCTGTCTGGGACCTTCAGCATGAATTTCCAGAGGCTGCTTTCTTCCTCAGAGGCTACCTTTTTAACAAAGATCTTGTGTTTATAATGGCAAGGACAAAAAAATTCATGAATGTTCATCACCTGGAAGCAAAGTGGTCCGATGACTTTTTCAGAGTTGATAATGAACTGCGTGGTTTCCTCTTCTCCTCATGTTTAATAGCTCAAGGAAACCACTTCACATTTCATAAGTACAAGCCTTCCAACTGCTAAGTTTACTACCAGGTTAAAAGTGTGCATCGTGTACGTTTACTCTTACTTTGCATATTATTTTAGCCACTTCCTTCCCTACTTTCATTTTTAAAAGATGTGTTTAAATATTTATGGGCTTTTTAAAAAAGTTCTTAAAAACTAAGGACATCAGTGATAAATTGTGATTTTTTTGGGTAAAGCTTTCTTTTGAAAAGCAAACTCTATGCCTGCCTATATATGTATTCTATACGGGACTTGAACAGAGGCCTCACGTTTTCATTTGTCTTACGTCTTCAAAGAAAAGGCTGTTGGCAGCCACATGTCTAAGACTAACAGTGTATCCTTCAAAAATTGAATTAATTTTAAGCAATTATGGAAACTGTCCTCAAAGAGTCAAAAGTTATTTTTCTAAAGGTTTTTCTCATTCTGTGTTTTCACACATTAGTTTCCATATTTCTAGTGAAGATACAGAAGTGTTTTCAATAATTCTGTTCTTTACCATTAGGCTGTGAATGTTCACAATATCTGTCCCTTTGAATTCCTATAAGAAAATCACAACATGTATATAGTTCATATTCTAGGTATGATGAAAGAATGTATGGCTCTTTATCCTATGGAAGCAAATTTCTGGAAGTTTACAACTTTATCCTGTAAATTAAAAAAAAAAAACTAAATTGTTTTTTCTTTTGTTTAGTAAAGCAAAGTTTGCTTGTACAATTCTCAGTTTTCTCTCCTGTTTTGTGAATTGTGGGAAAAGTCGACAATGCAAATGTGTCAAAGACTTACACTGTCGGGTGCAATATTAACAATTTTAAAATGCAAATTGCTTTGGATAAATTATTTCTATATTCTGTAAATCTGAGATTTAATGTATATTTTTGTTTAAAAAATAAATGCTTTAGTAAAATCTTTGGAAAGTATCTTTTAAGTAGGGGATATGACAGGAGCGAAGTTCTGCAAGGTTGCTAAAGAAACACAGGGGGTCCTCTTGCGGTGAGAAATAAAAGTTGGGGCAGGGTGCTAAGTCTTAGCAGAGATGGGAGAGAAGAGGCCCTCAGACTGCAAAAGGCTGGCGAAGTGGATTAATAATCGGCAAGGGCAACTGTGTCCAGACAGGGTGCATCTTTGGATACTTGGGTAAGGCACGGTTTTTAAAAATGACCTCAATTCTGAAGGTAGAATAAAAGCAAAGTTTGTAACCTTTGACCAAAAATAGGAGCTGGGAAGTCAGTAAATGATCAAAGGGAAATTAAGGCGTTGAGGGGCAGGAGAGCAGATGAGGAGAAGGGGACCTGAGGCCTGAGGCTGGGGGAGGGCGGAGCATGACTGGCCGGCCACAGGATGGACAGGCTGCTCTTGGACAGTATGGAAAACTGTGACCCCCACCAAAGAAATGGGACTATGCCACAGACTTTTTCCAGAGAGAGCATGGGTCTAAGTTGAGGGGGGGGGGTGGATCTGAAGCAGATTCAGCACCGCCCGATGCAGGGCTGTATCCCAGGACCCTGAGTTCAGGACCTGAGCCGAAATCAAGAGTCGGACGCCTGACTGATGGAGCCACCCAGGCGCCCCAGGACTATGCACAGAGACGGAGGTTCTCTTAGAAGGACATCCGTGGGGGACTTGTTTGGGAGGCAAAACTGACAGCAGGTGATGAGAGAGGCTCAGCCTGGGTGCTTTCTAAGGTAGAAAATTAGACCCCCTCTCTTTACTATTCCACAAATGACAGCTGGCTTCCGGAGCAGAACTTCATGTCTATACCAGAGCAATCCTTTTGAAATGGGGAGAAAGGACACGGGACAGATTAGACTCTGCAAGAAAAACTGTATAAGAAAAAGTTCTGAGCAGACATAGGATATAGTCCCTTAAAAGGGGGGGGGGGCTTTTTCCCCTAGGATGTCCTACTGTATTTAAAGGGGTTGAGGGGGGGCGCCTGGGTGGCTCAGTGGGTTAAAGCCTCTACCTTCAGCTCAGGTCATGATCCCAGAGTCCTGGATCGAGCCCTGCATCGGGCTTTCTGCTCTGCAGGGAGCCTGCTTCCTCCTCTCTCTCTGCCTGCCTCTCTGCCTACTTGTGATCTCTGTCAAATAAATAAATAAAATCTTAAAAAAAAATAAAAATAAAGGGGTTGAGGAAGATATATGTATATATATACATATATATATATATATATATTTTTTTTTTTTTTTTTTTTTTTTTAATTTGACAGCCAGAGATCACAAGCAAGCAGAGAGGCATACAGAGAGAGAGGAGGGGAAGCAGGCTACCTGCTGAGCAGAGAGCCCGATGCGGGGCTCGATCCCAGGACCCTGGGATTATGACCTGAGCAGAAGGCAGAGGCTTTAACCAACTGAGCCACCCAGGCACCCGAGGAATATATGTTTTTAATCAAAGAGCACCACCTAAAGGTTCTTACTGACGATCAATACCAGAAACTGTTCAATAATGATATCCAATGGGGATAAAGTAGTTCTTAAGGGACTCCAATGTGATAGCAAAACCAAATGTGCCCCAACGGACTCTATTTTAGCAGTTGTTGCCTTTGTGTGATGTAAGTGAAACCTGGGAAAATTATAAGACAGCTTCTAAGAGTCCCGTCAGAATCTGCTAGGCTGTTATGGCTACAGGGGTGCCTGGGTGGCTCAGACATTAAGCGTCTGCCTTCAGCTCAGGTCATGATCCCAGGGTCCTGGAATCGAGTTCCGCTTCGGGCTCCCTGCTCAGTGGGAAGTCTGCTTCTCCCTCTCCCATCCCCCCTGCTTGTGTTCCCTCTCTCACTGTGTCTCTCTCTGTCAAATAAATAAAATCTTAAAAAAAAAAAAAAAGTTATGGCTACAATAAAACATCTGGTGCATTTATAATTACAAAAAGGCCTGTCAGAAAACACTATCAAAATGATTTTCTTGACTTAAATTGACATTTCTTTGAAGATCTGTAAGTGGCCAAAAGTAAAAACATCAACAACATTAGTCATCAGGGAAATGCAAATCAAAACCACAATGAGATAACCATGTCCCATCCACGAGGATGACTATTAATAGAAAGGAAGGGCGCCTGGCTGGCTCAGTAGAGTGCGGGACTCTTGTTCCTGGGGTTGTGAGTTCAAGCCCCATGTCGGGTGTAGAGCTTACTTAAAAGGCTGGGGGTGAGGCGGGGATTAAGCAAGGGCTGTGGAGAGACCAGACCCTCACCCACTGCTGGCGGTGGTGTAAAATGCTGAAACAGTCTGGCGGTTGCTCTAGGAGTCAAACAGAATTACCATATTAACAGCAATTCTCCAGAGTGTATACAGACACACACGCGCTGAAACCTTGAAAACAGGCGTTCAAATATTTGCACGTGAACGCTCACAACATCCAACAAAGGCAGAACAACCTCGATGTCCATCCACAGCTGAGTGGATATACAAAATGTGGGCTATACAGAGAAGGGAATATAATTTAGCCATAAAAAGGAATAAGGCCAGTTCAAGATGGAGACACAAGGCATATCCCGAACTCACCTCCTTCCATGGACACACCAGATCCACAGCTGTATCCAGAACGATTTCCTCCAAAAACAGAAACAAAAGCTGAGGGACTCGTAACTTGGGGCAAACCGCCCACACCGAGGTGGGGAGGCAAGGCAGAGAAGCACTTTTGCTGAAAACACCCCCTCCAGCATTGAACCCCATATCGGGAAGCCCAACTTTTAAGACCCGCGCCTGAGAAAGAAGGCCCTAAAACTTAGAGCTTTGGTAACCAACAGGGATTGCGTCCATGAGGCCTGAAAGGCTACCGTGCAAACTGAGAAGCGGCGTGGATGGGGCTTGGGCCCCTGGCTTCTCCCACACACTACAGCCCAGTGCAGAAGCAGACAGACTTGACATCGAAGAGGATTTCTGCTCTTAAAAGCATCAGCTTGAGAGGCAGGCATCTCACTTACATGTCTGGGGGACTGCACGGTACTCTCCAAGGATGGAGGCCAGCGGACACTTGCTAATCTCGGCACCACCTTCACGCCGCCCCCCGCTGCGCCCCAGAGCACCAGTATCTCCCAGAGGAGAGCTTTTAACTGCCTCTCATACCATTTTTATACCGGGCGCCCCAGTTTTTGCAAGCACCCACCCAGTGGACACCCCTTGATCGCCTGGCCCTGGGGGCCAGCAAGGCCTGCATTCCGGGGACCCACATGACTGTATCAATCGGAGAGACAAGTTCTCGGCCGACTGCCAGGGTCCTGCACAGCCAGCGGACTGAGAGTAAACGCCCAGGCTCTCCGTGCTGCGCTTGTCCCGGCAGCGTTGGCCCGAGGCGCAGGCCTCCGGTTTGGCACACATCTAGAGTCCGTATCTCCCAGAAAGGAGTTTATACCCTCACCTGGTGCCCCAGTTTTTGCGGTGCTATGAGGTGACACCTCTAGATTGCCTAGCATGGGTCACACAGGACTGTAACCAACAGAGCAAAGAGTTTTTAACTGCTACCATTCCCAGAGCACAGCCATAGGCAAGTCCGAGGAGCCGGACTTTCCCGTGAAAGAGGCCCACGAGCTCATCTCCACAGCTCCGTCAGAGGGTAGACTTCTAACTCAGCACACATCTGAGACCTCAGAGGACTAGCTTTGTGTTCTCCTTCTGCGGCGCTCCAGCGTGCCAGCATCGCCCAGAGGGGCGGTCTGTACACGGGTCTGGTACCAGTCTGGGGCCTTGACTGCTGTGGACAGTCACCACCCAGTGGACGGCCCTTCACCACCTAGCTCCGGAGGCCCGCAGGATCTGCACTCCTGTGGCCCACTGGACTGGAACAGGTGGGGAGGCCAACTGTGGCTACAAATTCCAGGACAAGACGCGCACGTGCGCCCGCACACACAGGCTAACACCACCCCCCGCCCCCACTCTCTGTGATGTAGGACTCTTTGCTTGTCCTGGAGCTCTGGCCCAAGGGGAAGGCTTTTGGTTTGACGTGCACCTAGGGAGCTTCTAAGATGCTGTCCTGGGACAGAAGTCAGGGGGTGCCAGCCTTGCTTCAGACTGCTGGTATCCTCCAGAAGGGAACTCATATAGTTGTCTGGCACCCTAATTTTTGTGACTGACACTCAGGGGACACTTCCAAGGTGCCCAGAGTAGGTAGCCAGTGGGACTTAATGTTTGCTGTCCTGTAGGACTATATATTTGTAAGCTGCTGCCCGAGGGGTCTGACTTACAATCAGCCTGAATCTAGGTCCTGACGTAGATCCTCCTCTATGAGGCAGCTAACGGACATAATCAACGAGCTGAAAAATAACCAGAGAGGTTCAACAGTAAACTAGATGAAGGAGAAGAAAGGACAAGTAAACTCAAATATAGGGCAGTAGAACTCACCCAATCAGAGCAGCAAAAACAAGCAAATAAGCCAAAAAACCAACCCTAATGTAAAAAAGTAGGTAACTTACAGGGCTTATGAAACAACATCAAACAGTCCAACACACGCATTACAAGGTTC
The DNA here is from genome assembly GCA_004024625.1 of Mellivora capensis. Classification (NCBI taxonomy): domain Eukaryota; kingdom Metazoa; phylum Chordata; class Mammalia; order Carnivora; family Mustelidae; genus Mellivora; species Mellivora capensis. The sequence continues at coordinate 116,380 of PISX010003950.1, forward strand.
CAGAAGAAGGAGAAAAAAGAAAGGGGCAGAAAGCTAATGTGAAGAAAGAACAGTTAGCTGAAATTTAACTTGGGAAAGGAAACAGACATCCAGATCCAGGAAGCCCTGAGAGTTCCAAATAAGAACCTGAAGAGACTCAAACTAAGGCACATTTTAATTAAAATGTCAAAAGTTAAAGACAAGGAAAGAATTTTAAAAGCATCAAGAGAAAAACAATTTGTTATGTAAAAGAGATTCCCCCCATTATACAATCAACAGACTTTCAGGAGAAGCTTTGCAGACCAGAAGGGAGTGTCAGGATATACTCAAAGTAATGAAAGAAAAAAAACCTTCCAAACTTTCAACTAAGAATTACAGCGCCCCGCAGTGTTTCAATTCAGGATTTCAGGAATGATAAAGAGATTTCCAGACAAGCAAAAGCAAAAAGGAGTTCATCACCACTACACTGGTGTTAGAAGAAAGCTTAAAGGTGGGGGTTGGGGGGGGGGGGCGCACCTGGGTGGCTCAGTGGGTTAAGCCTTTGCCTTCAGCTCAGTCTCGGGGTCCTGGGATCGAGCCCCACAGCGAGCCCCGCATTGGGCTCCCTGCTCTGCTGGGCTCCCTGCTCTGCGGGAAGCCTGCTTTTCCCCCCTTTCTCTGTCGCCTCTCTGCCTACTTGTGATCTCTCTGTCAAATAAGTAATTTTTTTTTTTAAAAGCTTAAAGGTACTTCTATAAGCTGAAATGGGAGGGTGCTAATTAGTAACAGGAAAATGCAAAAGTATAAATCTTACTAGTGAAGGTAAATATACAGTGAAATTCAGAATCTAATATAAAGGTGGTGGATTGATATTTTAAAAAGCTTGTATAGTGGGGCGCCTGGGTGGCTCAGTCGATTAAGCCTCTGCCTTCGGCTCAGGTCATGATCTGAGGGTCCTGGGATCGAGTCCCACATTGGGCTCCTTGCTGCAAGGAGCCTGCTGCTGCTTCTCCTCCCCACTCACACGTATCTCCTCTCTCTCTCTCTCTCTCTCTCTCTCTCCTGCTATCTCTGCCACTATCTCTGTCTAATAAAATCTTTTCTTTTTAGATTTTACTTATTTATTTGAAAGAGAGAGAGACCACAAGTAGGCAGAGAGGCAGGCAGAGGGAGGCAGAAGCGATGTGGGGCTTGATCCCAGGACCCTGAGATCATGATCTGAGCAGAAGGCAGAGGCTTAACCCACTGAGCCACCCAGGCGCCCCTCAAATAAAATCTTTAAAAAGAAAAAAAAGCTTGTGTAGAGTTGAAACACAGAGATAGTAAAAATAGCTGTAACTATAATAATTTAATGAGCGATACACAAAATAAAAAGGCAAACTGGAAAAAAAAAAACTGGTGGGGGGGTGCAGTTAAAAATGTAGAGCTTTAAAAGGTATTCAAACGTAAGTTATTATCAACTTAAAATACACTGTTACTAAGTTGTTAAGTGTAAGCTTCATAGTAACCACAAAGCAAAAACCTACAGTAGATACACAAAAGGCACATACTACTTCAAATGTAAAAGAACTAAATTGTTTAATCAAAAGACAAAGAGTGGCTGAATGAGTAAAAGACAAGACCCATCTATATGCTAAAAAGATTCACTTCAGATATAAGGACACATGCAGACTAAAAGTGAAGGGACAGAAAAACAGTCCCTGCAAATGGAAACAGAAAGAAAGCGTGGTGGCTATAATTACATCAGATAATATAGACTTTAAAACTAGGGCTAGGGGCGCCTGGGTGGCTCAGTGGGTTAAAGCCTCTGCCTTCGGCTCGGGTCATGATCCCAGAGTCCTGGGATCGAGCCCCACATCGGGCTCTCTGCTCAGCGGGGAGCCTGCTTCCTCCTCTCTCTCTGTCTGCCTCTCTGCCTACTTGTGATCTCTGTCTGTCAAATAAATAAATAAATAAATTAAAAAAAAAAAAAAAAAGCTTTTAAAACCAGGGCTATAGGGACACCTGGGTGGCTCAGTTGGTTAAGCGGCTGCCTTCGGCTCAGGTCATGATCCCAGCATCCTGGGATCGAGTCCCACATCGGGCTCCTTGCTCGGCAGGGAGCCTGCTTCTCCCTCTGCCTCTGCCTGCCACTGTCTGCCTGTGCTTGTGCTCTCTCTCTCTGACAAATAAATAAATAAAAACCCAGGGCTATAAGAGACCAAGAAGGTCATTACATAATGATAAAAGGATCACCCACCAAGAGTACATAGCATTTGTAAATATGTATGCACCCAAAAATAGTAGCAACAAAATATATAAAGCAAATATTAACAGACATAATGAGAGATATAACCAGCAATACAATAATATTACAGTATTTTAATACACCAGTTTCATCAATGGATAGATCATCCAGACAGAAAATCAATAAGGAAACACTGGCTCTAAAAATTCCATTAGACCAGATAGATATAACAAATATATATAGAACATTCCATCCAAAAAACAACAGAATATACATTCTTCTCAAGTGCACAAATAACATTATTCAGGAGATTACATATTGGGCCACAAAACAAGTCTTAGTAAATTTAAGAAGGTTTAAATCATACCAAGCATCTTTTCTGACCATAATGGATGAAACGAGAAATCTATTACAAGAAGAAGCCTGCATTGGGCTCTCTGCTCTTCGGGGAGCCTGCCTCCTCCTCCCTCTCTGCCTGCTTCTCTGCCTACTTGTGATCTCTGTCTATCAAATAAATAAATAAAATCGTAAAAAAAAAAAAAAAAGACTGGAAAATTCACAAATATATGCACATTACACAATATGCCACTGAACAACCAATGAGTCAAAAAAAAAACATCAAAAGCGAAATAAAAAGTGCCTTGAGACAAATGAAAATACAACATATCAAAACCTATGGGATACAACAAAAGCAGTTCTAGGAGGGAAATACAGAACAATAAACGATTACTGCAAGAAGCAAGAAAAATCTCAAAAACCAAACCAAACCAAACCAAAACAAAAACACCTAACTTTACACACCAAAGAACCAGAAAAAGAGGAACAGAGCCCAAACTCAGTAGAAAGAAAAAACAAAAACAAAGGTCAAAGCAAAGATAAATGAAATAAAGACTAAAAAAGCAAAAGGAAAAGATAAAAATGAAACTAAGCTGGTTTGGGGGTGCCTGGGTGGCTCAGTTAGCCTCTGACTTAGGCTCAGGTCATGATCCCCGTGTCCTGGGATCCAGCCCTGAATTAGGCTCCCTGCTCAACAGGGAGTCTGCTTCTCTCTCTGTCCTTCACCCCACGAATACACACACTCTCTCTCAAATAAATAAAATCTTTTTTTAAAAAAAAAGCTGTTTTTGAAAAGATATATAAAATTTACAAATCTTTAGACACACCAAGAAAAAAGTGATGCCACAGAAATACAAATGATCATAACAGAATACTATGAAACTTATACTCCAACAAATTGAACAACCCAGAAGAAATGGATAAATTCCTAGAAACCTAAAGCCTATAAGACTGAAGAAACAGAAAGGCTAAACAGACCAATTTACTAGTAAGGAGACTGGAGCAGTAATCAAAAACCTCCCCACCAAGAAAAGTCCAGGACCAGAGAGCTTCACTGGTGAATTCTACCAAATGCCAATCCTTTTAAAACTCTTCCAAAAATCAGAAGAGGAAGAATACTTCCACATTCATTTTATGAGGCCAGCATTACCCTGATAGCAAGCCAAAGGAATATACAACAAGAAAAGAAAATTACAGGTCAATATACTTGATGAACATAGATGCAAAAATCCTCAATAAAATACAGGCAAACAAAACTCAAGAACACATTAGAAGGACTATAAACAATGGTCAGGTGGAATTTATTCCAGAGATGCAAAGGTGATACAGCACCCACAAATCAATCAATGTAATATAGCACAGTAACAAAATAAATGATGAAAATCATACAATCATCCCAATAGATGAAAAAAAAAAAGGATTTGATAAAATTGAACATCCTTTTTTTTTTTAAATTTTTTAAGATTTTATTTATTTGACAGAGAGGTCACAAGTAGACAGACAGGCAGAGAGGTGGGGGGAGGCAGGGTCCTTGATGAGCAGAGAGCCCAATGATGAGGGGCCCAATCCCAGGACCCTGAGATCATGACCTGAGCTGAAGGCAGAGGGTTAACCCACTGAGCCACCCACGCACCCTTGTCTTCACCTTTCTTAAAGGCTATCCCAAGTTTCCATTATACCCAAGACAATTCAGTGAAAAAACCAGCCCAAGCTGAGGCTAACTGTAGTTTTAGGAAGAAACGGTAGGCTGGACCATACACAGCCTGTCGAGTCTGTCTGGGCACATGGCGGGGATCCTGAGAGCAAAAGGAAATCATGGAAGGTTGCCAACTGGAAAATAAAATGGTTGGGTTTATTTTTTTAAGTATTCTCCTGAGCTGGAATGGAGATTAGCTTGGGGAGCTGTGGAGATCTGGGAGACCCGGCAAAGGAGTTGTCATGAGAGAGGACACTAGTCCATTGTCCTAGAAGGACAGTGTAGGTGTTGAATAGGGAAGTTTGAGGGCAGTAAGGGAGGACAAGCCGAGAGCTCCGATTTAACAGCCTGAAGCAAGAAACAAGTCATTTGCTGAGAGGTGGGGCAGTGAGAAGGGTGTGCAGATTTGGAGACAAGCTGAATCCTGAATTCCTGAGACTTTCAGGAAATGAAGAGGGAGTGAGTGAACGTGGAAATGGGGCAGGTCCGCGGGAAAGCCTCAGCAGTTTGGGTCAAGGCTTGAAGATTTGATTCGCGCAGAATCATGAAACAAGAGATTAACAGTGATTATTAACAGCATTTCTAACCTAACACAGAAGGCTTACTGGATGCCAACCATATACTAGGCATTTTGTATACTTGATCTCATAAGAACCCTTCCAGATTATTTTAAGGTGGAGAAATCTGCGGCTCAGGGATGTGAAGGAACCTGGGCAGGGTCACTGAAGCAGAACAGGAGAGTCTGCTATCCTCTGTATGTATCCTCTGGTTTTAGAGCCCCAGCCGCAGTTGTCATCATTCACCTCCTTACAGGAAAGCGTCTAGCAGGACTTTAGAATGACTTTTCCTTTTTTTTTTTTTTTTCTTTTTTAAGGGAGAGAGTATAGATTCGGTGCTTATAAACGAGCAGTTCACAAACATGAAGAAGCGTGGAAATCACTGAAATAAACGAACGAGCAAACCTAAGTGCTTAAACTTTACAACGAAAGGAAAGTTACGTTTACAATTGCTCAAACTGAAGAGTTTCATCGTTATCTGGGAAAAACTCCCGCTTTTTCTTTGCAGTTTCGAGCCGGTTTTTGGATTGCTCCACCACTCGCCAGTTGCCAGAACCCTGGGCCTCCCCTCCCCCACCCTGCCGCCGCTCCCGGCTCGGGGACAGGTAAAGGAGCCTCAAAGGTGCTTACAGTGATGTTTGCCTCTTCTCTCTCCGGAGACTCTTTTGAGGAGCAAATCGCTAGGTGCACAAGAATACACTATAGACACTTGGGGGTTTGCTCCGAGATAGTGCCCTGAAGTCAGCGCTCCCGCGGCGAGAGCCGGCCCGGGCGCGTCCTCCCACACCTGGAGGTAATGGGTGGAGCCACGAGGCAGCACCTGGTGAGCGAAAGGCGGAAATGGCCGGAGACGACGTGGCGGCGCCGGCGTCGCGCGCCCTGAGCTCAAACAGCCAGTCGGCTACGGTGGCCCATGAGGGCCATGAGAGTGTTAGGACTGCGACTCGCATCTGGAGACTGGAGAGCAGTGGGAGTCAGCCTAGACTGGGACAACCCTGAGTGGGCGCGGAGACCCAGCTGGCCAGAGTCGGATGGAGGAGACAGAAGAGCAATGCCATTCATTTTCATTGCATTTCATTCATTTTGTTCTTGGAAGTGACCCCTTGAAGTGACCCTGCAAGCAAAGTTCTGCTTCCTTGAGACTGTCAGCCAAACAGTGCATGAAGGGCAGCCCAGATTGATGAGGGAGCAGGAGGCTGGCTGAGGACGAAGCAAAAGCTGGCACCTTGCACCCCCTCTCCACCCGCTCCCCTCGGTCATATGTGTGACATTTCTCAGGCACCCCTGACTGCCCTAAAAGAAAAACAAATGGTTAACTTGCACAAATCACGATCCTGCAAGACAGGAGTCTCCCTCTGGTTTGCAAATGTCCTAATGACTTACAACAAAGAAACTATCTTAGCGATAGCCCAACTTCCAGAAATAAGTAACTCAGTTCCTCAAGCCCTAACATTGCCCTCCCCTCCATAAAACTGAAGGAGGCTGAGGGAAAGGAAATGGAAATGAAGTTAAATTTCTTCTAAACCTAAAACTCATGACAAGGATGTTTGATAAGAGGAATGTAACATTCCACCAGGACACTCCCAATTATCTTCATGCTAGTGCCTCATTAAAAAAACAGCCTTGACTTGATAATAACCAGGCCTTCAATATCCTGACAGTATCTTTACTCTGATAGCCCTTCTGAACACACCCTTTGTCCTCACCTATCCAACTTCTGTGTATATAATCAGCCACTCCTCACATCCCCGAGGCAGCATCTCCGTCTGCCCACGGGTCCTGTCCCCGTGCTCTAATAAACCACCTTTTTGCACCAAAGACGTCTTAAGAATTCTTAGCCATCAGCTCCGAACCTCACCTAGGTTCAAGAACTTCATCACAGATGACAGTTTCTTAGTGCCACCTGACTGCAGCCAGACACAGCCAACTTGCGGCAAGGCAGCTGGGCGAATAAATACCCCAAGCTTACTGTCCTCCCTCTTGCTCTCCTGCTTGTGCTCCCCTCTAGCTGTATCTGACCAGAAGACAGCACGTTGATGCAGTCCCCATCAGTCAGCCTCTGGGGGCCCAGGGCAGGGTGAAGAGGAGAAATTCATCTGGCTGGTGACAGGCAGCCCCTAGGATGGTTCCCACTGAGCCCCACCTCCTGGTCTTCACCCCCTGTGTAGTCCTCTCCCGTGTAGTACGAGGGTTGGTCCATGTGACCAAAACAGTAAGTAGAAATGATGAAATGTTACCTCACTAATCAGGTGACAAGAGGTACTGCAGTTTGGGAAGGCAGCTTTCTAAGACCACATCGACCTCCCCTCCTAATAGGCATGTGCCGGTGTAAAACCCTTTGAGTGTAGGCTGGACCAGGTGACAGGATTCCAATAAAGCAGCATATGATGAAGGTTAGGGATATCACTTCTGAGGATAGGTTACAAATGACTGTGGCTTCCGTCTCGTTTGCTTGCTCTGATGAAGCCTGCTGCCTGATGGTGAGGCCCACGTGGCAAAGAATTGAGCCCAACACTCAGCTGAGTGAACGTGATAGAGGATCCATCCCAGGTGAGACTTCAGAATCTTAAAATGTGATGCCTGCAGTCCCAGCTGACACCTGGATTGTCGCCTTTTGAGAGACCCAAATTCCTGGTCCACAGACAACGAAAGACGCTAAATGTTGTTTGAAGTTTGGGGGTAATTTATTACACAGCAATAGGTAACTAATATAGCTTTCTCTCTCTCCGATCACTTGCTTTTGGAAGCGCTATGGGGAGCCCATCCCACAAAGAACGTAGGCCTTCTGCCAGCAGCTCTAGGAGTGAGCCTGGTAGCAGATCTTCACCCAGCCAAGCTTCAGAAGATTGCAGCCCCGGCCAGCTTGATTCAGGAGACCCTGAGACCCAATCCCCAATGAAGCCACCCCTGGATCCTCACTTTCAGAAACTGTGTCAAGTAATGAATGTTCATTGTCTTAAGCTCCAAAATTTGGGGTAATTTGCTTTGCAGCAACAGATAACGATTATGTGTAGGCAAACACAAAAAGTTAGCAAAGAGGGAAAAGGGGAAGTCCATGAAACTGGATGACATACTCCTGAAGAAAAGTATTTGGTTCATATTCTCCAGAGTCTGAACTTATGTTTGGAGTTATTTTTAGTTTCTTTCCTAATGCCAGTAAGTTTTCCTTGGACTCAAAGACAAACTCTGGTATTTCACTCAACAAAGAATGATAATTTTAGCTACCCTTTATTTAGCATCTATTATGTGCTGGGCAGTGAATTTACATCATCCTTCACAAACAGGGAAACTGAAGCTTAGGTTAGGTACTTCTTCCCAAAGCACAGTTAGTAAAAGGCGGAACCAGAATTCCAAGCGGGTTTGAAGCCCTAGTTTTTCCCACAACATTATTATAGCCTCCCTAATAGCGATCCTTATAACTTTAAGCAGAAGTATCAATAATCAGAGTCATAAATACAGAAGCACTACACGTTCATCTACTTAGGTTGCAAAATTAAATGGCCTTGATATTTCACAACAGGCAATGCACGCGAGAAAGGACCACTCTCACGCCCCTAACACCCGCTCCCACCCCTCCTCGTGGCTGGTGCTCAATACACTCGATGATGACATTAATTCCACAAGCATTCCAACATTTGGGGCTAAGGAACGAAATTGGTCTCGTTTCCAAAAGGGCCCCAGCGCACTTACAGCTGGGGGAGAAACTGGACGATTCAGTAGGAAAAGTAGGAAGGTAGGGACCGAAGGCAGAGAAGACTGCTGCCCATAGTGGGTCTAGGCGGCCAGGGAGGCCGGGGTAACCGGGACCGGGAAAGCCCGAGCGCCCCGGAGCGGAGCGGCGGACCCGGAAGTTGCCTCTGCCCGGCTCAAAGATGGCTGCAGCAGCGACACCCGCCCACTTACCATATCCTCCTGTGACCAATGGCGCCGCGACGCTCGGGTGACTCACTGGGGCGACCTATGCATGACGTTCTGATGCAACGTCCTAGTCGAGGAAGCCGCCGGTGCACGTTGGGGTGAGAAGGCGGCAGAGTGTTGGAGACGATGTCCTTGGAGGTGACCGGGCCGACCGCCGGGATGGTACTAGGTGAGTGAAGCCCGGGGATCCCGGGCTGTGTAAGTGGAGCGGGAACCCTACGTGGGCCAGGAACCGAGCTGCGGCAGACGGCCTGGCTTCGAGTGGGCGGTCCACCGATATTTGTACTGGAAAGATTGGGCCGGGGGTGGGGTGGGGGAGGGAGGAGCCTGGACCCCTGATGGGCCGCGACTCGCTGGGCGGTGCCGGTCCCCCCTCGAGGCCCCCTCGGGCACCCCTGCCCTGTCCGGCCACTGGGATGGCGGCCACCTCTCGCCCTGGCCCCTGCAAACAGTCTGGTGATTCAGCTGAGACTTAGCCACCGCAGGGCACGGTAAGACGTCAGATATGTAAGCTCTTCGAAGTGATCGTCCGGAAGGGACTCTTGAATTCTAATTCGCTTTCACACGCCCTCATTTATATTGAGCTTTCCAAGGAGACGGTGTGGGGCAATAGAAAAAGGAAAAAAGGGGCCAGGATCGATGTTGGTGTTCACACTTAATTAGCCGTAAGGTCTTGTGCAATTCGTTAAGCTCAGAGCTTCGTTTCCTTTAAAGATCAGAAGGAAGTGGTCTTTATTTGACATCGGTGCCCTCTCACTGGGATAGCTGATTGGTATGTGCTACTTCATTACTTCAGTGCAGCCCTTCAAGATGGGTATTGTTTTTTCCCCTCATTTCCTAGACAAATAAGCTCAGATAGGTTAAGTGAATTCCCCAGAGTCACCCTGGCTTTTAAGGTACAACATCCAAGATTCCAGTCTGGACTGGCCAACTTCAAAGCCTTCATCAAGGAGCCAGAAGCAGTATCACAAATTAAAATCATCAAAGCCCATTTTGAAAAGCCAGATTTGTAGCTAGTATGTTTTTATGTGATAGATGTCACTGAATTAGAGGCGTAGGAAAGAATCATATAATTTCTTTTGGGCTGTGGTCGTTTTTACTAATCAGATGCTTGTTCTCTTCACAAAGATAAAGAATGGATGAAATAGTTACAGTATGAAATGACTAATAATTACTGGCCAAACGAATAACTCATTCTCCTTTTGTAAAACAGCAGAGCTCTATGTCTCCGATCGAGAGGGAAATGATGCTACAGGTGATGGGACCAAGGAGAAACCTTTTAAAACGGGCTTAAAGGTAGTATTTCTTCTCATTCAGAAAATGACTACATTTATTAATGACAAGTGTCTGTTAATATCTGACTTGTCAATAACTGTATTTCAGGCACTAGATTTTGGAGAGAATTTTCAGAAAAGAGAAAATGAGGAATGTATGCAGCTGAGTAGCTTTAAGAGTACTGGGTGGATAAGCCTAAACTTATATTTGAACATTTTTAACATGTGTCTTCTTTTTTTCCTTATCCTGCTGAGAGAATATGCTAAATTCACTTGAGGATTTTAGATCCTGAGAAATAATAGTACATTAGTAAATTAGCGCTCCAGACTCCTGAGTTACTGAGTGTCGGCTCTGAGAAATGAGTCCGTTCTCAGTGTACTGACATCGGTTAAATCTTTGAGTCTCAGGGCTCAGGATCACATCTGGATTCCAGTGGTAAATTCACCAAGAGGCCTCTTAGGAGTCCATTTAGAAGAAATCTGGGTAGGAGCACCTGGCTGGCTCACTTGGTTAAGTGTCTGCCTTTAGCTCAGGTCATGATCCCGGGGTCCTGGGGTCCTGGGATCCAGTCCCGTCCCCTCTCCTGTGATTCAGGCTCTCTACCCAGTGGGGAGCCTGCTTCTCCCTCTCCCTCTGCCTGCCACTTCCCTGCTTGTGTTTTCTCTCTCTCTCTCTGCCAAATAAATAAATAAAATCTTTAAAAAAAAAAAAAAAAGAAATCTGGGCATGAACTTAGTGGGACTTGGGGAAGCTGAGTCTTGCCTTTTAATTTTTGGAAGGAAATCTTTCTCTCATTTCCAGTTGTTGAGGTGATTCCTATGGCTCCCCAAAACTGACATTTAGGTGAATGTTTGCAAAATGTCACTATTAGCAATGTGTGCTGTTCTCATTTGGGGAATTACAGTTTGGCTTCTAACTTTAAGTTTCGGTAATTAAAAAAAGGAGGAATCAATAGAGAGTGTCTGATAGCAAATTCCTAGTGATTTACAAATCTCTACCAAGTGTAATTTTTTATTTATTTATTTGAGAGAGAGAGATAATGAGTGAGAGAGAGCATGAGGAGGGGAAGGTCAGAGGGAGAAGCATGCAGGGACTCAATGCTGGGATTCTGGGATCATGACCTGAGCCCAAGGCGGTCGGTCGTTTAACCAGCTGAGCCACCCAGGCACCCCTCAAGTGTAGTTATTAAAAAGAAGAACTCTCTTATATATTTTATTTATTTATTTGACAGAGAGATCACAAGTAGGCAGAGAGGCAGGCAGAGAGGTGGAGGGGAAGCAGGCTCCCTGCTGAGCAGAGAGCCCGATGCGGGGCTTGATCCCAGGACCCTGAGATCATGACCTGAGCTGAAGGCAGAGGCTTAAACCACTGAGCCACCCAGGCACCCCTCTCTTAGATCTTTTTAAAAGATCCAGGTTCCCTCCTCTGCGGTGATCATTGAGTTGGGGTTCGTGTTAAAAGAAAATGAAAAGTATTTTCTAGGTCTGGAACTAGACCTTTAGTTTCCACAAGCTTCAGATCATACAACCAGAGAGATTAATTTGTTAACATTTCTTGGCTGACTTAATCAAGTAATACAAACTATAAAATATAAATGGCACAGCAACCCCTGACATGTCCTCATATTTATGAAAAGAGGTATTCTACATGCAGGAATTTTTCAAATTAAATGAAGCTTAGCCTTTTATGTTCTCAGCCGTTACTTTTGTTTCTGAAAGAGTTTCAGAAACAACTTCCCTGATTTCTTGTCAAGATGAGCCATTTAGGTGTGATCTGCAGTTGACTTTTACTGTCCGTTGTCTCTCCTCTCTTGTTCTCAGTATACTTCCTGCTGGTCCCTGCAGCCACTGGAAATCCACTGCTTCTAGTCTGCTTGTACCGGGAAACTGTATACACTTGACCCTTGAACAACGCGGGGTTAGGGGCACTGACCCCTGCATAGTCAAAAGTCTACATACAGCTTTCGACTTCCTTAAATCTGAAATACCAATAGCCTACAGTTGACCAGAAGCCGGTAACATACCAGTAACATAAACCAATAGCAGAAACAGTCAACACATATTCAAATGTTATGTGTATTCTATACTGTATTTTTACAAAGAAGTAAACTAGGAAACAGCAAATGCTAAAAATCATAAGGAGAACAAAATATATTTACAGCACTGTAATGTATCTATGGGAAAAATATCTGCATATAAGTGGATCCACACAGTTTAAACCCGTGTTCAGGGATCAACTGTATTGTGTAGCCGAGCATGCTAGAATTGTTTGTGAAAGGACTGGATGGCTTCTGCTTTAAGCAAAGTTGTCATAGTATATCCAACCAGTCATTCTTTCAATGTTCACTTTCGGCCGTTGGGGTTTGTATGCTTTTTTTCTTGGCTTTTTTTTTTTTTAAGGTTTTATTTATTTATTTGTCAGAGAGAGAGAGAGAAACAGCACAAGCAGGGGCAGTGGCAGGAAGATGGAGAAGCAGGCTCCCCGCTGAGCAAGGAGCCTGATGTGGGACTTGATCCCAGGACCCGAGAATCATGACCTGAGCTGAAGGCAGACA